>JARQOD010007138.1:0-40173 GCA_033576555.1 Oophaga sylvatica | reverse complement strand
TCTATCTTCCACACGGTCAAGTCTGAATAGCCGTGAGTCTGGACCGTATATTCTTCACCCTGATTCTCCTTCCTCCTCCCATGCCGAGTGCCCGGAGACAACTGATCCAACACTTGGACACTCCGAAGAAATGTTCACTTTTTCATTTATAGATTCAGGCCTCTCGCCGGGTCCGCTTGAAGCGGGGCAAACTGAGATTGCATGTAGCGATGCCCAAATATTGGAGCAGCCACGTTCACACGAAGGCGATGGTGGGAACGTGTCACAAGAGGTGAACAATGATGAGACACAATTGCCAGAAAGTCAGGAGGAGGACCAGGGTGCGGAAGTGGAAGAGGAGGTGGTTGATATAGTAACTGATCCAACCTGGCAGAAGGACATGCAGAGCAAATACAGCAGCACACAGGGGAGGAAGGCATAGCACCACAACAGGCAGGAAGAAGCACTGTAGTGGCCGCAGACAGAAGGCAGGCAACCATTCCTCGTAACACCAACACGATGGTAGTTGGCAGTACAACTGTTAGGTCTTTCCGAGTAATGTTGTCTTTTAAAGACTCTGTCGATAACCCCAAACAGGCCATTTGCACCACCTGCCATGCCCACATCAGCAGAGGTAGCAAAACTACCAACTTGGCCACCATCAGCATGATCATGCACATGGCAGCAAAGCACCCGACTGTGTGCCGAAACCCAGGGTCCAGGAACAGTGTCTGCGGATGACACAACTGCTTCTTCTGCTGTTGTGCGTGAAAGCCAATCCCATGTACATGGTGCCTGCTAAGATGCCTCCTGCCCTGCACCTGTCGTTGCACACACTCAACTACTACCAGAAACAAGCACATCCACATCCTTGTCCCAGCGCAGCCTATAGTTGTCCATACACCAGTCTTTGTAATGCAAGAGGAAATACCTAGCCAACGCCCCACAGGCCACAGTACTAAATTCACACATTTCTTGTCTGCTTGGACTTGAAATGTTGCCTTTTAGGCTCGTGGAGACGGAAGCTTTCTGCAACCTGATGGCGGCGGCCATCCCAAGGTACTCTGTCCCCAGCCGACACTATTTCTCCTGGTGTGCCGTCCTGGCATTACACATGCACGTGTCCCACATTACCCGTGCCCTCAAAAATGCAGTTACTGGGAAAGTACACTTAGCCACGGACACGTGGACAAGTGCTTCTGGGCAGGGCCGGTACATCTCGCTGATGGCACACTGGGTTAACATAGTGGAAGCTGGGACCCAGTCGGACCTTGGGATGGAACACGTCCTAACAACGCCGAGGATTGTGGGCCCTAGGTCAATCAGGGTTGCCCCCACAGTCTACAGCTCCGGCACGTCATCCTCCTCCTCTTCAGCCTGCATCTCCGAAATGACCACATCAGTCGCAAGCTGGAAGCACTGCAGCACTGCTTTAGCCAAGCGGGAACAGGCTGTGCTGAAGCTAATATGCTTAGGTGACAAACCGCACAATGGTTAAGAGTTGTGGACAGCTCTGACAGATCAGGCAGATATGTGGCTGACACCGCTAAACCTACAGCCAGGCATGGTCGTGTGTGACAATGGCTGGAACCTGGTGGCGGGTCTGAGGCGAGGTGAGCTCACACACGTACCATGCCCATGTGCTTAATCTCGTGGTTCAGCAGTTTCTCAAAACCTACAGCTTCCGGATCTGCTTGTGAAAGTACGCCGCCTGTGTGCCCATTTTAGAAAGTCTGCTACAGCTTCAGCCGCGCTTGCCATGCTTCAGCAGCATTTGCAGCTTCTGGCTCATCGACTGGTGTGTGATGCCCCCACGTGTTGGAACACTACACTGCATGTGCTGGAAAGGATTTGTGAGCAGAAGAGCGCAGTTGTTGAGTTCCAGCATCAACAAGGCTGTCGGTATTCAGGTTTGACTCCACACATAAGACCTCAGGAGTGGACATTGATGTCAGTCATATGTAACATCCTACAAAACTTTGAGGAGTCCACCAAGATGGTGAGCGGCGATAACGCCAAAACTAGCATCACCATCCCGCTTCTCTGTATTCTGAAAAGCTCTCTGCTCACAATGAAAGAGGATGCATTGCAGGTGGAGCGCAATGAGATGGAGTAAGGAACCATACAAGTTGATTACACACAGCCCAGCCTCATGTGATCACAACATGGATTGGTTGACAATGAGGAAGAGGAGGAGGAGGAAGAACAGGAGCTATTTTCATGCAAGCACAACTGTCATACCGTCTATTCAGCATGGACGGCCTGAGGACAGGGAGGAGGAGGACAGCATGGTCAGTCATCCTGTTGATGAGGACACCGAAGTCTTGCCAGTTAGCAGTCTGGCACGCATGGCAGACTTTATGTTGTACTGCATTTCTTGTGACCCTCGTATTATCAAAATTTGTGCTGACACTCATTACTGTTTATTGAGACTTCTAGACCCACGCTACAAGGAGAACTTTCAATCTCTTCTTCTAGAGTCAGATAGGTGTATTAAAATGATGCAGTACCAGAGGGCCATTGTTGCGGAATTACTGAAAAAATTATCATCCAAATACGTTGGTGGCAGAGGTCACAGCTCGCTGGAAAACCAAGGAGTAGAGGCGAGAGAGCCACAACTCCAATTCAGCACAGGCAGGGTAACACTGGCAAAGTTCTGGGACACTTTTCTGTCACAAGGACTGGAAAGTTTGGGAAGATGTTGAAGGAGTACCTTGCTGACTGTATCAACATCCTCCGTGATTCCTCTGTGACCTTTTAATTATTGGGTATCCAAGCTGGACACGTGGCATGACCTGACTCTTTACGCCTTGGAGGTCATGGCCTGCCCTGCCGCTAGCGTTTTGTCAGAGCGGGTTTTTAGTGCCACTGGTGGAATAATAACTGATAAGCGCATCCGCCTGACAACTGAAAATTCTGACAGGCTGACGTTTATAAAAATGAACAATGCATGGATTGGGGCAGACTTCTGTACACCACAGAATGAGAACAGCGAAACATAACTTCCAATACAGTGTATTTTTTTGGGAGGTGTATTTCCATGCACCTCTTCACACATTTCAAGTATAGGAGACCGGTTCTTTTAAACTGGGAAGACCTTTTTCATAGGCCATCCTCCAAGTCTCTTCAGACACCACCACTAGAACAGGAGGGTCAACGTTTTCTGTGATGCAACAGCCACTATATTGTTTTGCAAGGGTGTTTATGATATCCGTAACCAAAAATATTTACACAGTAAGTTGATGTGTACCCCCCTCAGGGGAAAATGTTTGTCAGCCCATACACTTAATATATGGGCATTCCAAGTATAGGAGACCCGCTCCTTTGTAATGGAAACAGACTCTTAGGAGGACTTCCTCCACATCTCTTCCAAGTGGTATTTTGGTTTGTCCAAATTAGTGGCAGGCCTTGCATTCACTGCATAGGCAAACAGTATGGGAGACCCACTTCCTAATAATGTGAACTTTGTTGGTTGCTCATCTTCAACAATGCAATTCTTCACTGCCAGTTCTTCAGCCTCAAAACTGAAGTGCTAAAAATCAGGGTCTTTAGCCTCACCACTGCAATTCACCAATGCAGGTTCTTAAGCCTCAATAGTGCAATTCTCCACTGATGTTTCTTCAGGCTCAACAATGAAATACTCCACTGCTGGGTGTTCTTCCTCAACACTGCAATGCTACAATGCAGGTTCTTTGGGCTTAATATTGCAATGCTCCACTGATGTGTGTTCAATTCATCCTCAACACTGCAATACTACAATAAAGGATCTTCAGCCTCAACACTGCAATTCCCCACGGCTGGGTCTTTAGCCTCAGCACTGCAACTGTCCACTGCCGGATATTCAGCCTCAACACTGCAATTGTCCACCATTGGGTCCTTAGCATCAACACTGCAATTGTCCACGGCTGGGTCTTTAGCCTCAACACTGCAATTGTCCACTGCGGGGTCTTCAGCTTCAACACTGAAATTGTCCACTGGAGGTTCTTCAGCCTCCGCACTGAAATTATCTACTGCAGGTTTTCCAGACTCAACACTGACATTCTCCACTGCCTGGTCTTCATCCTCAACACTGATATTCTCCAATGCAGGTTCTT
The DNA here is from genome assembly GCA_033576555.1 of Oophaga sylvatica. Lineage (NCBI taxonomy): Eukaryota > Metazoa > Chordata > Amphibia > Anura > Dendrobatidae > Oophaga > Oophaga sylvatica. Next base: position 36,100 of record JARQOD010007138.1, on the reverse strand, counting down.
CAGGCTCAACAATTCACTGGTAGCCAAACAATATGCGAGTCAAAATTATTAGAAACAATGCTTTAAGGTGGCCATCCAGTACGTGGGTTAAAAGGCTTATTGGGGTGTGTGTTACTTTGGTGCAGGGCAGACCTTCCATTCAGTGCATAAGTAAACAGTATGGCAGCAACAAATGCAAAAAATGTCAACTTGTTTTTCATGTGGTCATCCAGTACCTGGGTTCAAAGGCTTATTGGGTGCGTGTGAATTTAGTTCAGGGCTAACAGTATGGCAGAACCAAATGAATAATTTGAACTTGCCATCCAATACGTGGGTTCAAATGCTTATTGAGGTGCATTTGAATTTGGTGCAGGGCAGGCCTTGCATTCAATGCATAGGCTAACACTATGACAGTACCAAATGAATAATATGAACTTTGTTTTGCTGTGGCCATCCTGTACCTGGGTTTAATGGCTTATTGATGTGTGTGTTACTTTGGTGCAGTGCAGGCCTTGCATTCAATGCATAAGCAAACACTTTGGCAGTAACAAATGCAAAAAATGTGAACTTATTTTTCATGTGGCCATCCAGTACCTGGGTTCAAAGGCTTATTGGGGTGTGTGTGAACTTGGTGCAGGGCAGGCCTTGCATTCAATGCATAGGCTAACATTACGGCAGTACCAAATGAATAATGTGAACTTGGTTTTCCTGTGGCCATCAAGTACCTGGGTTCAAAGGCTTATTGGGGTGCATGTGACTTTGTGACAGGGTGGGCCTTGCATTCAATGCATAGGCTAACAGTTTGACAGAACCAAATGAATAATGTCAACTTAGTTTTCCTGTGGCCATCCAGTACCTGGGTTAAAAGGCTTATTGGGGTGTGTGTAAATTTGGTGCAATACAGGCCTTGCATTCAATGCATAGGTTAACAGTATGGCAGAACCAAATGAATAATGTGAACTTGGTTTTCCTGTGGCCATCCAGTACCTGGGTTCAAAGGCTTTTTGGGGAGCATGTGACTTTGTGGCAGGGCCGGCCTTGCATTCAATGCATAGGCTAACAGTATGGCAGTACCAAATGAATAATGTGAACTTGGTTTTCCTGTGGCCATCCAGTACCTGGATTCAAAGGCTTTTTGGGGAGCATGTGACTTTGTGGCAGGGCGGGCCTTGCATTCAATGCATAGGCTAACAGTATGGCAGTACCAAATGAATAATGTGAACTTAGTTTTTCCCATGGCCATCCAGTACCAGGGTTCAAAGGCTTATTGTGGTGCGTGTGACTTTGTGGCAGGGAGGGCCTTGCATTCAATGCAATGGCTAACAGTATGGCAGTACCAAATGAATAATGTGAACTTGGTTTTCCTGTGGCCATCCAGTACCTGGGCTCAAAAGCTTATTGAGGTGCTTGTTACTTTGTTGCAGGACAGGTCTTGCATTTAATGCATAGGCTAACACTATGGGAGACCCATTTTCTAATAATTGGAACACTTTTTCATGAGGCCCTCCTCTACATCTTGTGAAATTGGTATTGGGGTGCATCCTAATTTTTGGCAGCCCAGCCACTCAATGCATAGGTAATAACAGTATAGGATACCCACTGTTTAATAATGGCCCTTTAAGAATAGTATTGCCAACTGATGCCCCTATAAAAATAGGCTTTGTGACTGTAAGAGTCACTCCTTCATAAATGAAACAAGATGTGTCTGATGATGTGTCACACACCACATGGCCAGCTAAGGTTGTTAAATGCTACAATGACATTTTCCAGGTAATGCATATGTATTGGTTGAAAGCAATGGTAATGTTGAAAAATGCATCAAAAATGCTTCGTGTGAACATAGACAAAGTGGTGGAGGAACATTTTTGTTTTGGGTTAATTATTTTGCCTTATATATAAGTTATTACCCTTGAAAGGATGTTCCTTAACATATTTCCTAGGAAAATCCATTTTGGTTTCGTTTTTGTATGTTTTTGGGTGCGCCTGTAAAAATGGCGTAAGACTCTGAAAACATTGTTCACAGCTGTGATGTGGGAGTCAGAAATGCTTCCAGGAGCATTCCCCATGATGTTACCATATCATTTGAGCACTGTTTCACATCATTTTCAGACGTTTTTAGACTTTAAAAGGACACACGGAGGATCGCGGCAAAAATGCTCGGTTTTCCCATAGACTTGCATTGAGCTCGTTGCTCGGGTCAAGTACCCGAGTATTCCAATTTGCTCGACCCAAACAACGAGCACCCAAGCATTTTAGTGCTCGCTCATCACTACTTATTATCTTCAAAAAAAATTTCTTTGGAGTTCCCCAATTACCTGGCTCATTAGTGGAAGCAATAAAAACAAAATTTGGCACTCCAAATGATGCAATAAATTTTATAATATCCCCAATTTTGTTGCAAAAAATTAAGTTGATATTTCGTCCCAATGGCCTTTCACAGAAAATAGAATTGAGGTAAGTATAGACAGCTGGAGTATAGCACATCTGTGCAAAGAGGAAGAGCCTGACTTGCTGTACTCCAGGGCTGCACAACTAAGAATTCCTGTTCATGGCTCCAGCTGCTTGTTTCCAGCTATCTATTCTTACCTCAATTCTCTCTTCTGAGGAGGGTCATTGTGCCGAAACATCAAATTAATTTTTTGCAACAAAATTGTGGATATTCTATAATAAACTTTCTTGCATCATTTGGAGTGCCAGATTTTCTTATTATTACAATTAGAGTGGATTCCTATTTGAGTCACCCTGAAATGTTGATAATGCGACATAACCTTTTCTCACATTCAGTAGTGGAAGCAGCCACGGCCTCATGTATCACTCTTCAGTCAATTGCGTAATTGTCCTGATGATTAGAAGCAACGAAGTTCCTTGACAAACTGATGGCAAGCAGTGGGATCTATGCAAACTCCCAACTGTTATCGTTGACAATCGACATTGAGCGAGTCACAGCCGAGACAACCTAGTGTAAACAGGGCGGATGGAGGCATCCGCTGTGAATGAGCTGGGATTGGTGAAGTGAATGGCGTTCTTTTTTTGTTTTACTGCATTTTTTACTGTTTCTATTTATTTTTAACAGCTAAATAACTGCTAAATTAAATGTAAGTCAGTCAGAAGTGCTTACTTGCTCTGTAATATCTCTTGTGCTGGCTGCTTGGCTGCTGTTTAGCTATTAGCTATTCTCCTTTAGGCACAGCTGTGATTAGTCATGTGCCACGAGCCATGCAACTTTGTTTGTTCTATCGATAAGCTATAAATGTAAGTGGTGAGAAAACCCTTTTTTAATAATTGATTTAAATGAATGATATCAATTAAAAGTGAAAATGCATTCAGGCACACTGTCCATCATTATCAATGTAACATGGATTTTAATCAAAATTAATCAATATACCCTTTACCATTGCAACCTCTTGCAGTTCTGACAAGGAAAACACAAGATCTCCACATCATGAAACTTCAGGCTAATATGACTTGGGACAAAACCTAAATAAACCAACTAGAGAATAAGTTAGTATACAGTACAGACCTAAAGTTTGGACACACCTTCTCATTCAATAGAATCACACTGAAGGCATCAAAACTATGAATTAACACATGTGGAATTATACATTACACTTTACAAAAAAGTGTGAAACAACTGAAAATATGTCTTATCTTCTAGGTTCTTCAAAGTAGCCACCTTTTGCTTTGATTACTGCTTTGCACGCAGAAAAGGTGAACGGATGGACTCTACATGCCTGGTTTCCCACCGTGAAGCATGGAGGAGGTGGTGTGATGGTGTGGGGGTGCTTTGCTGGTGACACTGTTGGGGATTTGTTCAAAATTGAAGGCATACTGAACCAGCATGGCTACCACAGCATCTTGCAGCGGCATGCTATTCCATCCGGTTTGTGTTTAGTTGGACCATCATTGATTTTTCAACAGGACAATGACACCAAACACACCTCCAGGCTGTGTAAGGGCTATTTGACCAAGATGGAGATGTTGGGGTGCTACGCCAGATGACCTGGCCTCCACAGTCACCAGACCTGAACCCAATCGAGATGGTTTGGGGTGAGCTGGACCGCTCACTGCTTCAATTTTGAATAAATCCCCAACAGTGTCACCAGCAAAGCACCCCCACACCATCACACCACCTCCTCCATGCTTCACGGTGGGAACCAGGCATGTAGAGTTCATCCGTTCACCTTTTCTGCATGCAAAGCAGTAATCAAAGCAAAAGGTGGCTACTTTGAAGAACCTAGAATATAAGACATATTTTCAGTTGTTTCACACTTTTTTGTAAAGTGTAATGTATAATTCCACATGTGTTAATTCATAGTTTTGATTCCTTCAGTGTGATTCTACAATTTTCATAGTCATGAAAATACAGAAAAATCTTTGAATGAGAAGGTGTGTCCAAACTTTTGGTCTGTACTGTACATGCAATGAGTAGGAGCATGTTCACACTCTCCATTCAACAGACAAAGCCTAAAATAGAAACAAAATGAAAATATACTCTGTTTTAGATAAGTAAAAAAGCGATAGTGCATACAAATAATATAAGGCACTTAGTAAACACTGTTTTTGATCAAAAACAATAAAAGCCATCCCACCAGAAACAAGGCGTACCCAATCGAGACAGTCCTAACCTCTATTATTAAAACCTTACCATGTGTCAAAAATTACCTTAATGTGAATAAGGGCCAAGCAGGACCAAGACCTGACTATGAACCATGGAAAACTGTATAAATTTAATGCCCTGTTAAAAAAAAAGGGAGACTACGCCCTAGTGTGTACTGAGTGCAAGAACATAAAGCAAAACTGAAAGAAATTAACTAAAGTATAAGCTGAACAAATTTTTTTTTCCCAAGATAGATAGAAAAAAATATATAGCAGGTCCAAACTCAAAAGGTAATATGAACACAAAAAGTCCCACTAAGCATAATTAAAGCAACAAGGGGTCAAAGAGTATTTTCAACCATAAAATCCAATTTATTAACATAAAATCAAATTTATTAACATAAATAAACACTAAAGTTCTACGCAGAGTATCACTACCAAATCAGGAAAATTAATGGGGATAGTAATGGAAAGTATAGCGAGGAGTACAAATTGAGTTAACCCCTAAGTAACAGATCCAATTTTCACCGTAATGACCAGGCCAATTTTTACAATTCTGACCACTGTCACTTTATGAGGTTATAACTCTGGAACACTTTAACGGATCCCACTGATTCTGAGAATGTTTTTTTCGTTACTTATTGTACTTCATGGTATTGGTAACATTTCTTATATTTGACTTGTGTTTTATTTATTAAAAAAGCGGAAATATGGCAAAAAAATTTAAAGTTTTGCAATTTTCAAACTTTGAATTTTTATGCCCTTAAAACAGAGAAATATATCTCACAAAATAGTTAATAAATAACATTTCCCACATGTCTACTTTACATCAGCACAGTTTTGGAAACAAAATATATTTTTGTTAGAAAGTTATAAGGGTTAAAAGTTGACCAGCGATTTCTCATTTTTAAAACAAAATTTTTTTTGGGTACCACCTCACATTTGAAGTCACTTTGAGGGGTGTACATTACAGAAAATAACCAAACGTGACAACATTCTAAAAACTGCACCCCTCAAGGTGCTCAAAACCATATTCAGAAAGTTAATTAACCCTTTACGTGCTTCACAGGAGCTGAAGCAATGTGTAAAGAATAAATGAACATTTAACTTTTTTCATAAACATTTTACTTCAGAACCAATTTATTTTATCTTCACAAGAGTAAAAAGAGAAAATGAACCACAAAATTTGTTGTGCAATCTCTCCTGAATAGGCCAATACCCAATATGTGGGGGTAAACCACTGTTTGGGTGCACGGCAGAGCTCAGAACGGAAGGAGCACTGTTTGACTTTTTCAATGCAGAATTGACTGGAATTGAGATTGGACATCATGTCGCATTTGGAGAGCCCCTGATGTGCCTACACAGTGGAAACCCCCATAAGTTACACCATTTTGGAAACTAGACCCCCCAATGAACTTATCTAGATGTGTGGTGAGCACTTTGAACCCCGAAGTGCTTCACAGAAGTTTATAACGTAGATCCGTGAAAATAAAAAATCATATTTTTTCCACAAAAACGAAATTTTTTGCCTCCAAATTTTTATTTTCCCAAGGGTAACAGGAGAAATTAGACCACTAAAGTTGTTCTGCAATTTGTCCTGAATACGAAGATACCCTATATGTGGGGGTAAACTACTGTTTGGGCGCACGGCAGAGTTCGGAAGGGAAGGAGCGCCGGTTGACTTTTCAATGCAAAATTGGCTGGAATTGAGATTGGACGCCAAGCTGCGTTTGGAGAGCCCCTGGTGTGCCTAAACAGTGGAAACTCCCCACAAGTGACCCCATTTTGGAAACTAGACCACTCAAGGAACTTATCTAGATTTCTAGTGAGCACTTTGAACCCCCCAAGTGTTTCACTAAAGTTTATAACGTAGAGCCGTGAAAATAAAAAATCCTTTTTTTTTTCCATAAAAATGATTTTTTTAGCCCCATGGTAACAGGAAAAAATGGACCCCAAAAGTTGTTGTTCAATTTGTTCTGAGTGCGAAGGGAAGGAGCGCCGTTTTGGAATGCAGACTTTGATGGAATGGTCTGCAGGCGTCATGTTACGTTTGCAGAACCCTTGAAGTTCCTAAACAGTAGAAAACCCGCACAAGTGACCCTATTTTGGAAACTAGACCACCAAAGGAACTTATCTAGATGTGTGGTAAGCACTTTGAACCCCAAAGTGTTTCACTAAAGTTTATAACGCAGAGATGTGAAAATAAAAAATCATTTTTTTTCATAAAAATTATTTTATTAGACCCAATTTTTTATTTTCACAAGGGTAACAGGAGAAATTGGACCACAAAAGTTGTCGTGCAATTTGTCCTGAGTATGCTGATACCCCATATGTGGGGGGACCACTGTTTGGGCGCATGACAGGAAAGGAAAGGAGCACCGTTTTGGAATGCAGACTTTGATGGAATGGTCTGCGGGCATCATGTTGTGTTTGCAGAGCCCCTGATGTGCCTAAACAGTGGAAACCGCCCGATTTTAACTCCAACACTAATCCCAATACACCCCTAACCCTAATCCCAACATTAACCATAACCCTAACCACAACCCTAACCCCAACACACCCCTAACCGTAATCCCAACCCCAACCATAACCTTAACCACAAACCTAACCCTAACACACCTTATCACTAATCCCAGTCCTAACCCTAATCCCAACTCTAACCCTAATTTTAGCCCCAAACCTAACCCTAACTTTAGCCCCAACCCTAACCCTAACTTTAGCCCCAAACCTAACCTTAACTTTAGCACCAACCCTAACCCTAACTTTAGCCCCAACCCTAATCCTAACTTTAGCCCTAACCCTAACCCTAACTGTAGCCCAACGCTAACCCTAATGGGAAAATGGAAATAAATACATTTTTCTTATTTTATTATTTTTCTCTAACTAAGGGAGTGATACAGGGAGGGTTGATTTACTATTTTTTTTATTTTGATCACTGTGTTAGGGTCTACCACAGTGACCAAAATTAACCAATAGGAAAAATCTCCTATTGTTACTGGGTGCCGGCGGCCAGATCCCGACCGGCGCACTGCGCCTGCACCCCCCATTTTCTTTCCAGAAGATTGTGGGAGGAAGCAGGAGGGTTCAGGAACACCAGGAGGTACCAGGGAGATTGGGACCCAATTTCTTTCTCCTCTGATGTGCGATCACATCAAAGGAGAAAGAAATTAAATGTCAAATCAGACTTTTTTTTTGCGGTCGCCTTTATACAGTTAATAACAGTGATCGCAACACCGGGGTCGGTAAAATAATGACCCGAATCATGTTCTCTGGGAGAAATTCCAACTCCGGGGGGTGCTATAACCTTAAACCTCAGCGCCGTGAATTCACGTTGCTGTGGTTTAAGTGCGCTTAACTACCGCCATTAAAAGGCATATCGGTGGTCGTTAAGGGGTTAATGCAGAGCAAGTGAATTTGTTGTAAGCCGAGGTTAATTTGTAAGGGGTTAAAAATGTGCCATGGCAGAGCAGCAATTAAGAAGTGAGATGTGAGCACAGAAGGTCCTAGTGAAATCTAACATTTACTCCTAGAGTCCATTGCAAGTGTATCATCCTCAGATGAGATGGAGGGTGGGTTAGATACATATATCCTGGGCGCTAAAGTGCTTGCTGTGCAAAGACAATGAAATAATAAAGTGCAAATGGTCGGATAATACTTACACAATATTATAGTAAATACACTCCAACCTGCCACTCCTACACACGTTTCGCTGTGTCTTCATCAGGAGGCGTAGTCTAAAGCAGTGTGGGAGCTAGCGTATGAAGTGGCGGTGGGCCAATCAGGTGTGCTTGCCACTTAGTGACATCTGGTCAAATGTTGGCGCATGCGCGATCGCGACGGCACCATGTGAGGACACTTCCTCTTGCTCTCGTAGAACACAAGCGATCTACCGCTGCGAAGCAACCAGGATCACTTCCGAACAAACAGGAGCGCATCGGGAAGACCCAGGTGACAGCAGGTCCCGGCATGCGCACAGGACCTGGAGATAAGTAAAGGGCAAGAAGATCTATGTGCCTACATAGAAAGGAAGAAGTTGGCATATGAGGAGGCACAGACTGCCCCCAAGGCTGTGCCCTGTAGTTGGAGGAATACCTGATCTTTAAATGTAAAAGAGTTATGGGTTAGGATGAATTCAAGTAAAGTCATGAGAAGTGAAATCAGGATGGAATCCAATTTGCTATTAAGCAAAAATCAGGACAAGGCAGTGGAGGGGGATCGGAGGAGCAGAGGCAGGAGTCAGCAGCTGTGGCACAGTGACAGCTGCAGCGGTAGCCGCCGACTTTCAGAAGACATTAATACTCACCCTCCTCACGCCGTCGCTGCATCATGTGGTACCGCTCATTAAAGTAATGAATGTGCACCTATCTCCACTCCCATAGGCGTGGAGTGCATATTCATTACCATAATGAGCGGTACCACGTGACCGCTCAGCACAGGAAGAGCTGTAGCGCCGGGAAAACGGAGATGCACGGATGGCGCGAGGAGGGTGAGTAGGACGAGGGTGTGTGAACCATGCGGGACCGGGAGAGCCGAGCCATGCGAGAATGGGGGAGCCGAGCCTTGTGGTTGTAAGAGATGGCCAGGGCTGTAATCGTGACCATGGACACTAACAGCGTCGGACTGGAGTACCTTGGGCTCACCAGAGAAAAATCATTCTTGGGGCCCACCATCATACTTCCCAACATTTGAAGTAGGGATAAAAGGACAAAGGCTGCGGCACGCTGTACCTGCTGCAGCAAATTTTAGGCCACGCCACGTTGCACCACAGACTGTCCAGGAGTTGGTGGATGCTTTAGTCCAGGTGTTGGAGGAGATCTGTCAGGAGACCATCCGCCGCGCTCATCAGGAGCATGCCCAGATGTTGTAGGGAGGTCATACAGCATACCTCCCAACTTTTGAAGACAGGAATATGGGACAAAGGCTTCGGCGTGCAGCGGCAAATTTTAGGCCCGCCCTGACCACACCCATTTCACAACTAATCACACCCATGTCACACCCCAACCGCACCCATTTATCACTGGTGATCACACTGACTTGTACTGAGGGCACAGTGGCTGGCATTATGGGCACAGTGGCTTGTACTGAGGAAAAGAAAGAAAGAGCAGCGAGAGAGAAAGAAAAAACAGAGAAAGAAAGAGAGGAAAGAAAGAGAGAAAGAAAGAACAGAGAGAGAAAAAAGAACGGAGAGCGAGAAAGAAAGAACAGAGAAAGAAAGAACAGAGAGACAAAGAAAGAACAGAGAGTGAGAAAGACTAGAGAGAGAGAGAAAGACTAGAGAGAGAGCAAAAGAAAGAATAGAGAGAGAGAAATAGAGAGAGAAAGAAAGAAAGAATAGAGAAAGAAGGAATAGAGAGAAAGAAAACAGAGAGAGAGAAAAAGAGGGGAAAGAAAGAAAGAACAGAGCGGGAAAGAGGGGAAAGAACAGAGAGCGAGAAAGAAAGAACAGAAAGAAAGAATAGAGAGAAAGAAAGAAGAGAGAGAAAGAATAGAGAGAGAGAAAGAATAGAGAGAGAAATAGAGAGAAATGAGAAAAGAAAGAATAGAGAGAAAGAATAGAAAGAAAGAATAGAGAGATAAAGAATAGAGAGAATAGAGAGAAAGAATAGAGAGAAAGAAAGAATAGAGAGAGAAAGAAACAATAGAGAGCATGAAAGAATAGAGAGAAAGAATAGAGAGAGAAAGAAAGAATAAAGAGAGAAAGAAAGAACAGAGGGAGAAAGAAAGAGGGGAAAGAAAAAAGAGAGAAAGAAAGAACAGAGGGGAGAGAAAGAAAGAGGGGAAAGAACAGAGAGAAAGAAAGAACAGAGGAGAGAGAAAGAAAGAACAGAGAGAAAGGAAGGACAGAAAGAAAGAACAGAGAGAAAGAAAAAAAAAACAGAGAGAAAGAAGAAGAAAGAAAGAAAAAAAGGGGAATGAAAGAACAGAGAGTGAGAAAGAAAGGACAGAGAGAGAAAGAAAGAACAGAGAAAGAAAGAAACAGAGAGAGCAAGAAAGAAAGATTAGAGAGGAAAAGAAAGAACAGAGAAAAAGAAACAGAAAGAGAAAGATTCTATAAAGATACTACAGCAGCCCGGCTTCCATTGTAGTGCCCACCTGAGCCTCCTGATGCAGGACATATCATGATCCGCTCACATGGCCGACATCCCCGATTCCAAGGCGATCCCGCTGTTCGCGCTGTCGGAGGAGGACACGGTGATGGATCTGAAGCATTCCCTGAAGTGCCTCCATGGTTCTGTCACAATCTCCTCCCGAAATTACCTCATTTCCTGTCAGTTTCCAAAACGTCACTTCCGGTAGAACGTCACGTGCGAATGTTAAAGTGCTCCTCGGGGCTCCACCGTGTACTCCTGTGTGCGCGGGAAAAGTAAGCTTCCGGCTGGGACAGCGGGGCAGACTCTCAAAATCGGGACTGTCCCGCTGTATTCGGGACAGTTGGGAGGTATGAATGCTCCCCACCACACACCTTGTACATGCACGACTCCGCACAGCTCATACACACATGGTTCCGCTCCGTACACCTTGTACACACATGGCTACACTCCGTAAACCTCGTACACAGATGGCTCTGCTCCGCTCCATACACAAACAGCTCAGCTCCGTACACTTCGTACACACAGTTCTCCGTTTCGTACACCCCGTACACACGCGGCTCCGCTCCATACACACACGGCTCCATAAACTTCATACACACGGCTCTACTCCGCACACCCCATACACATGTGGCTTCGCTCCGTACACTTTGTACACACACGACTCCGCTCCACACACCCCATACACATGCGGCTCCGCTCCGTACACTTTGTACACACACGGCTCCGCTCCACACACCCCATACACATGCGGCTCCGCTCACGGACACGGGACCTCCATATACAGTGATGGACAGATGGCCCCCATACACAGTGATGAACAGACACTGGCCCCATACAGTGATGGAGAACACGGGGGCCCCATACACCATGATGAACAGACACTGGCCCCCATATTCAGTGATGGATGGACACGGGGCCCCCATACACAGTGATGAACAGACACTGGCCCCCATACACAGTGATGGACGGACACGAGGCCCCCATACACAGTGACGAACAGACACTGGCCCCCATACACAGTGATGGACGGACACGCATACACAGTGATGAACAGACACTAGCCCCCATACAGTGATGGAGGACACGGGGCCCCCCATACACCGTGACGAACAGACACTGGCCCCCATACTCAGTGATGGATGGACACGGGGCCCCCTGTACACAGTGACGAACAAACACTGGCCCCCATACACAGTGATGGACGGACACGGGACCCCCATACACAGTGATGAACAGACACTGGCCCCCATACACAGTGATGGACAGACACGAGGCCCCCATACACAGTGACGAACAGACACTAGCCCCCATACAGTGATGGAGGACACAGGGCCCCCCATACACCGTGACGAACAGACACTGACCCCCATACTCAGTGATGGACGGACACGGGGCCCCCTGTACACAGTGAGGAACAAACACTGGCCCCCATACTCAGTGATGGACGGACACGGGGCCCCCATACACAGTGATGAGCAGACACTGGCCCCCATACACAGTGATGGACGGACACGAGGCCCCCATACACAGTGACGAACAGACACTGGCCCCCATACACAGTGATGGATGGACATGGGGCCCTCATACACAGTGACGGATGGACACGGGGCCCCCATACACAGTGACGAACAGACACTGGCCCCAATACACAGTGATGAACGGACACGCATACACAGTGATGAACAGACACTGGCCCCCATACAGTGATGGAGAACACGGGGCCCCCCATACACCGTGACGAACAGACACTGGCCCCCATACTCAGTGATGGACGAACACGGGGCACCCATACACAGTGATAAACAGACACTGGCCCCCATACACAGTGATGGACGGACACGAGGCCCCCATACACAGTGATGAACAGACACTGGCCCCAATACACAGTGATGGACGGACACGGGGCCCCCATACACAGTGATGAACAGACACTGGCCCCCATATTCAGTGATGGACGGACACGGGGCCCCCATACACAGTGACGAACAGACACTGGCCCCATACACAGTGATGGACGGACACGCATACACAGTGATGAACAGACACTGGCCCCCATACAGTGATGGAGGACACGGGGCCCCCCATACACCGTGACGAACAGACACTGGCCTCCATACTCAGTGATGGACGGACACGGGGCCCCCATACACAGTGACGAACAGACACTGGCCCCATACACAGTGATGGACGGACACGCATACACAGTGATGAACAGACACTGGCCCCCATACAGTGATGGAGGACACGGGGCCCCCCATACACCGTGACGAACAGACACTGGCCTCCATACTCAGTGATGGACGGACACGGGGCCCCCGTACACAGTGATGAACAGACACTGGCCCCCATACACAGTGATAGACGGACACGAGGCTCCCATACACAGTGACGAACAGACACTGGCCCCCATACACAGTGATGGACGGACACGGGGCCTCCATACACAGTGATGAACAGACACTGGCCCCCATACTCAGTGATGGACGGACACGGGGCCCCCATACACAGTGACGAACAGACACTGGCCCCATACACAGTGATGGACGGACACGCATACACAGTGATGAACAGACACTGGCCCCCATACAGTGATGGAGGACACGGGGCCCCCCATACACAGTGATGAACAGACACTGGCCCCCATACTCAGTGATGGACGGACACGGGGCCCCCATACACAGTAACGAACAGACACTGGCCCCATACACAGTGATGGACGGACACGCATACACAGTGATGAACAGACACTGGCCCCCATACAGTGATGGAGGACACGGGGCCCCCCATACACCGTGACGAACAGACACTGGCCTCCATACTCAGTGATGGACGGACACGGGGCCCCCGTACACAGTGATGAACAGACACTGGCCCCCATACACAGTGATAGACGGACACGAGGCTCCCATACACAGTGACGAACAGACACTGGCCCCCATACACAGTGATGGACGGACACGGGGCCTCCATACACAGTGACGGATTGACACGGGGCCCCCATACACAGTGACGGACGGACACGGGACCCCCATACACAGTGACGGACGGACACGGGGCCCTCATACACAGTGACGGACACTGGCCCCCCATATACAGTGATGGACAGACACACACACTCCACAAAGAGCTGCCATCACAGAGTACCAAAAATTGATCACTTATTCACTTAGTTAACAGTGTTTACCAGAAGCTGCCTGCAAAAATCTCCACAGCACAGAGCACTGCCCTATGACTGGAAGCCCCACCCATCAGCCATTGCCAGCCAATTGCAATTTAGTAAAAAGCACCAAAAGCAGAATAGGTCTTAACAGATTGTGCCGTTCTTTTGTGAAAAACGGGCTGTAATTGGTCGGACTCGGAGGCAGGCAATGGTGGTGGGTCGGTGAGTCAGTAGTGCAGTGTGCTGCTGATATAGATAACTGCTGCTGGTGCTGGCAGGTGCTGTGACGCGAGTTATCATGTGCTGTGTCTGTGTCTGTGCTATGGAATGAGCGATAGTGTCAGTGTGACACTGTAGGAGATGGTTGCAGGCTGCAGCTTCTCTTACACTCTGATTCTGTTGGTGCACACACTTCACAGAGCAGACGCAGATGAGTTAAGAAGGAGGCAGGCAGGGGTTGGGGGCGGGGCCTGCGTGCCCACCGGAGGTTTGTCCGGTGTCCCGGTGCCTCAGTCCGACCCTGGACACTAAGATGTCAGTGTCCTGGCCGTCCCCTACAGAAACATAAAGTCCATTGCTGTGTGTACCTATATCTCCAGGTTCAGGTCCCTCTGGCCACTTCCCAGACAATGCAGATTCCTTCCCACGGCGACCCCCATCAAATGAGACACAGTCCATTGCAACTGGAAAGGTTTCTTTACTATAAACTTTGCACAGCATATCTACAGTTGTTACATTTCGGGCTACATATTCTTCCATACGAGATTCCTCGACTTTCCCTGCACTGCTTGTGAAGAAATAACGTGAGCACTACTGAAGAAGGTGCCCAGGTAGGTTCCCACACCATGAGATAAATAGAAAGAGCCTGGCACTCAACTAAATGCTGTGATTCAGAAACGGTTTTATTTGTAGTACCAAATAACGTTTCGGTCAACACGACCTTCATCAGTTACTACAAATGTGAAAAAAATAATAAACAAGAAATAAACATGGTATATAAACATCAATGAGCAGAAAAAAATAAATCAAAATAAAGTATATAAAAAGGTAAATCGGTCATAAGTAGACTGGAGGTGATAATATGTAGATAGAACCAGAAGGAAAAAAGACACAGTACTGGTGATATATGAAAGAAAATTATTGAAAATCATACCGTACTGATTAGTAAGGATGATTATGATGGTATCTATAAGTAGATTTGTTTAGGCTGCATCTACAATAAAAATAATTGTTGTAACTAGTAGGTAAGGAAAACGTGCTAGAAGGATTGTATAGGGTACCTACCAATACTTGATATAGATGCCCCTATTGGTAGTAACAGGCTGGGCTGTAAAAAGTTACAAGGTGCATTGGATTAATAGCAGGACATGTGATTTAACTCATAAAGCACAAATAAGGCCGGCGTCACACACAACGACAAAAAATCGGTCCGTTTTAGACGGTCGATTGTCGGATCAAAATGCAAACACCACACATCCTTCTGGCATCCGATTTTCCTTCAAAGATGCGATTTAGTCGCATGTGTGTGTACCTTGTAACATCCGATTTTCATCCGACTTGCGAGATTTTCTCGCAGGCTTGCAAAACTGACATATAATGGATCCAAAAGAATAGTATTTCAATCACAAAAAAAAGAATAGATATATACACATAGAACACAAATATATATATATATATACATGTCATTGTGACATGTATATATACATATATTTATAGTTCCTAGACTTCTACATACTGTTATAGCCTCTAATTCAATTGCCGGCTTTTGTGAAATCACAGAAGCCGACATGAAATGATACATTGTTTCCACACAGTTAACCATGTAATTTCCTGTATTTTGATATTTGTTTAGAACTTACAATTACATGAGTGTATTTGTGCAAAATTTCAGACATGTAGGGGTTAATTAAAGGTGTAATTTCGTTGAAAAAAAATGCGTGGGCTCCCGCTGTATTTTCTCCACCAGACAGACAAAGCAAGCGAGTGGGGGCAGATAATAACAGCCTAGGGAGGTACATTTTTTGTGCCCCCCCTGGCTACTAACATCTGCCCCCAGACACCCCAGAAAGGGCAAATCTATAATTCGATTCGCCCTTTCTGGCACTTTGCCCGTCTATTCCCATTGCCCTGTAGCGGTGGCGAATGGGTTAATAATCTCACCTTAATGTCACCTTAGTATTGAAAGGTGACCTTAAGGCAGGTTAATAATTGAGAGCTGTCAATTAGACAACTATCAATTATTAATCCTATTGTATGATAGAAAAATCAAACACACACAGTTTAATAAAAAAGAAAGTTTAATGAAATAATCACACAGTTTTTGACAATATTTTATTTTCCTGCTAAAACCATTTCCTGTAATAAAAATAAAATAAAAAAGCAAAATGATTCTTACCAATCCGAAGTACAGTCAGTCCCACGCTGTAATCCATCAGAAAGGGTTAACAGGTTACAGGTCGCAGAGAGCTAATAATGCTGTCTCAGACCTGTATTCCCCTGAATGAATCAGTTACTCTCCCAGCGAAAGGAGAGGAATAGATTCATGAATGGAGCTTAATTGATTTATTGCCACTTTCACTTGAGTGACCTGACCTAAGGTGAAAGTGGATACAATCAATTAAGCTTCATTCATGAATCACATCCTCTCCTGTCAGCAGGAGATAAGCTTATTCATTCAGGAGCTATCAGATGAGCACGCAGGATTACTTGCGCTGCTTATCTGATTGCTAGTTAACCCTTTGTGAAGCATTACATCGTGGGACGTGACAGATTGCCAGATAGGTAAGAATAATGTTGTTTTATTATTTTATATTTATTTTAGAAGAACAAGGGCTTCGAACGGATTAAGACTAAAATAAAAGATGGTCAAAAATATGTGTTTTTATTTCATTAAAATTATTTATTCTTAAAGTGTGTGTGTGTTTTTTTATTTACTTCAATAGGATTAATAATTGATAGTTGTCTAATTGACAGCTCTCAATTATTAACCTGCCTTAAGGTCACCTTTCAATACTAAGGTGACATTAAGGTGAGATTATTAACCCATTCGCCACCGCTACAGGGCAATGGGAATAGACGGGCAAAGTGCCAGAAAGGGCGAATCTAATTATAGATTTGCCCTTTCTGGGGTGTCTGGGGGCAGATGTTAGTAGCGAGGGGGGGCACAAAAAAAAGTACCCTCCCTAGGCTATTATTATCTGCCCCCACTCTCTTGCTTTGTATGTCTGGTGGAGAAAATACAGCGGGAGCCCACGCATTTTTTTGACAACGAATTTACACCTTTAATTAACCCCTACATGTCTGAAATTTAGCACAAATACACTCATGTAATTGTAAGTTCTAAACAAATATCAAAATACAGGAAATGACATGGTTAACTGTGTGGAAACAATGTATCATTTCATGTCGGCTTCTGTGATTTCACAGAAGCCGGCAATTGAATTTGCGGCTATTACAGTATGTAGAAGTCTAGGAAATATAAATATATATATATATATATATACATGTCACAATTACTTTATATAAATATATATATATATATATGTATTCTATGTGTGTATATCTATTCTTTCTATTCTTTATTAAAGCTGTCAGTGTGATTTTACAGTATAGCCGGGGATGAATTGCCAGCTTTTCTAAAGGACACCGATGCGATTTCATCGCAAGTCACACATGCAGTCCGTTTGTAATCAGATTTTTCATCGCTCCCATAGACTTGCATTGGCGATAGTCGACCCACAATCGGTGACAATCGCAGCATGCTGCGATTGCACACGGACGTTTAAAACGGACCACAAAAAATCTGATACTGGGAGCTGCTCCATAGATTAACATAGGGCAGACTGCAATACGATTTTTCATCGCATTGCAGTCGTCCGATTCTGTCGCCAGTGTGACGCCGGCCTAATGGCATAAAACGAGTGACCTGTTACTACCAATAGGGGCATCTATATTAAGTATTGGTAGGTACCCTATACAATCCTTCTAGCACGTTTTCCTTACCTACTAGTTACTACTTACCTACTAATGCAACATAGTGTTGTATATAAGTACAGTCACACCCAGGCCAAAAAAAGAAAAGTGGTGTACACTGGCCAAACTTTCAGCATGCACAGATATGAGCTGGCACAGAGATACCACAATGAAACATGTGTGGCCTGTTTTTTTTTTTGGGCTAAATACTTGTGTACATAAGTACAGTGACACCCAGGCGAAAAAAATAAAACTGGCGTAAACTGACCAAACTTTCAACACGCACAGATATGAGTTGGCACGGAGATACCACATCATATCATGTGTGGCCTTTATTCCAATTACACCTGGGGCTAGCTATATACAGCCAATATATCATACAGATAGCAGCAGCAGCACCAGAACACAGGACCCTCTTGATGTATGCAATGATCTATATACACACATATAGTTCCTGCAGGTCTTGCACTGATATGTATTGAGCAAAGTACACTCCCCTGCCTACCTAACACTGGAACCTATATACTCCGGAATTATTCCTTACAAGGACTGTTGGTTTATCTGGATTTGAGTAGTTTAGGATGGTAGACACCACACTGACTAAAAAAGCGCCAAATCTGACCCTATCTCGGCAGCAGCTCTCCCTACACTTTCTCAATCCGGAGCTGAATAAGCCGAGCAGGGTGGCGTCCGGTTTCTTATACCCCTGATGATGCTGTGTGGCCAGCCAATCACTGCACAACCACAACAAAGATGGCAGCGGCATTTCATTGCCTGGCAGACAATCCCTGCATTTTGATTGGGTCTGTAAAGTCTGCCAAAAATGCTGGGTGGAGACCCGAGTTCCCACTGAGTAATCCCGGAAATGCTCGGTGCTCGCCGAGTAGACAAAGTACCGAGTAGTGGCGAGAGCGTTCAATCATCACTAGTTACAACACATGTGCTTCACAGAATTTTGTATCATCGGACACCAAAGAAAGAAAATATATTTTTAGCACTAAAATGCTGTTTTATCCCCAAGTTTTTAATTTTTATAATTACTAATAAGATAAATTGGACCTCACAGTTTGTTGTGCAATTTCTCCTGAGTGCGTAAATAGCCTTGGGAAATACTTTTCAGGCACAGTGGAAAGCTCAAAAGGGAATGAGTGCCTTACTATAGTGCAGATTTTGTGTTATGATTTGTGGGTGCCATGACTCACTGGAAGAGCCCTTAAAGTGCCAGAACAGCAGAACCACCCCATAAGTGACCTCATTTTACATACTAAACCTCTCAATGAATTAATCTAAGGGTGCAGTGATCATATTGACACCATGAGTGTGTCACAGAATTTTATACCATAGGACAGTGAAAAAATAATTACATTTTTACCACCAAAATTTAACTTTAGCCTTACATTTTATATTTTCACATGAGGAAATGGATAAAAACGGCATCAAAATTTGTAACGCAATTTCTTCTGAATTTGGCAATACCCCACATGTGGCTGTACAGTACTGCTTAGCCACACAGCAAGACTCTGAATAGAAGGAGAGCTATTTGACTCTTGGAGAACAAATTATCATAGAATGGCTTGGTTTAGTGATGATTTTGACTCCATAGGTGTTTTTCAAAAACAAGAAAGTTGCCAAGTGAAAATTGCAAATCTGCCAGTGTAGTGCACTGTACATTGTACATTGTAGTGCCTGTACATTATGCCCAGAGTATCTTCTGGAGACAAGCACCCCGTAACTTAAGCATGCACCATCTGTACCACCGGTACAGAAATGCCAAATGTGGTTTAGGCATACTATGGGGCTCAGAAGGGAGAGCCTTTGTGCTATTAGTAATGTGGAACTCCCCAATATTTTCATTGATAGATGACAGACCTGAGTGGGGACTTTCTTTTATTGTGGATTAAGTTATTAAGTTGAAGATTTTATTGGGAACATGTTACATAATGTTTTGGATATCATTTATCTTGTGCTCTACACTGAGTACTTACAATGCATCAGGGTTTCCATCTAAATCTCAAAATAACATGATTCAGATGAAACCCCTGATGAGTCCGTTCACTATGATGAAGCAGCAGAGTTACTATGGACTCCGTATGGCTTCTGTTCAGAGATGTCCTTCTTTTTAAAGGTGCCCAAAACTGTGTCCGACAGTGTTTTTATGCACGCTTAAAAAGAAGGACCCCGATAGATCATAGACCAGACATAGACAACAGCGTCTACATCTGCCTCATTATAGGGAATCTTCCATCGAAGTTTCCGTCTGAATCACGTAATTCAGAGATTTACATGGAAACCACAGTGTAAGTGCTCAGCATAGAGCATAAGATAAATGTGAGTCAAGTCTTATTTTGACCTTTGGGTGGCAGAATAAACAAATCAACAGCAGGTCGAGAATTGCTTTTATTTATTTTTTATGCCATCCCTAGTGTGGGATAAATGACTTTATTCTTCAGATCAGTGAGATTATAGGAATACCAGATTAATAGTGGGGGGTTTTGGCTGCTATCACACAATAAAACACTCTTTTTTGCAAAAAAAAGTTTATGCATCACCATATTTTACTTACATTAGTAATAAAAATAACAAAGCACCACAAACATAACTAGGAATAACATTGAGAACACATACAATAATAAAAATCTATGAGAGATTTTAAAAGGTGAACTATAGAACAGACATTTTTTATTTCTATGAATTCATAGATAAAAACAGTATTTTATTTTATATATTGCTTTCAAATTAATGTTTATCAAATAGTTGGAATGACCAAGGGCAACAAATTCCTGGCTCCCCTGACAAT
The DNA here is from genome assembly GCA_033576555.1 of Oophaga sylvatica. Classification (NCBI taxonomy): domain Eukaryota; kingdom Metazoa; phylum Chordata; class Amphibia; order Anura; family Dendrobatidae; genus Oophaga; species Oophaga sylvatica. The sequence continues at coordinate 15,504 of JARQOD010007138.1, read as the reverse complement.
GCAGCTGTAAATGCCAAATGATTAATATCCCTTATTGGTGCAATTTATAACCTGGGAATACAGCCCAAAGGACAGAAGGAGACAGTCTCAGGTGCCTATGCATTTCTTACATGTTCTATTTTCTCTTAAACTGTTGCATCTTTCCTGTGACCACATCTGCTTTTTATATTTTATTTTATTTGTTATTCCAATCTCCATTTACCTGTATATCTCCCTGTATCCTATGCCATGTGGCTGTACACAGTGTAGATAAATAATTGTTAGAAACAATGCCAGTGGGAAGTGTATATAAATGAACTGTAAATTTGGACACTTTGATTTTATGCTACGCTTACTTATATGCCACTGGGACATTGTGTATATGCAAGAAATAATTCATAACCTTTTGCTGATCCCAGGGCTATTAAAACTCAGTTTTTTTTCATTTTTATTTAGGGCAACCATAATATCACAACTGGGTATAATAATTTGTTTTCTTGAACTTCATTATTCTGCTTCGGTGAGAAAAAATAAAATTCAGGTAGAACTGCTCTTGGTCTAGATATTTGCTTGTCTTTCCACATGTTTCAATATAAACTAAAATGTCATCACTTGTATCAGCGTCCGTTCCCATTTGGGGTCACAATATAAATTTCTTTATCTTGAATGCAAGAAGACTTGTGTTAGATTTGTTTAGATTCAAGATGTATTTTCCAGTGATTACTATCATTTTTTTATTATCATCTGTACATGTCCCCTTTTGTTCAGATTTTTTATTTATTGCTGGCTTTGCACATATACCGTATATTCAGCTGGTATTTATTGCATTCATGCTCAGGTCATTTTGCAATGGTGTTTTTTCTTACCCCATACAGCATTTGCCCATTTTTTTTTCACTCTATACAGTGGATTAGTGTTGAGCATTCCGATACCGCAAATATCGGGTATCAGCCGATATTGGCGGTATCGGAATTCCGATTCTGAGTTCCGATATTTTTTGCCTATCGGATACCGGAATCGGAATTTTCCTGTAAAGTATATGGGGAGTTCCTGTGTCACAGAAGGAAGTACGTGACACAGGAACTTCCCGAAAGTGTCACTGTCAGTGTCGGTCGGGTCTGTCAGGAGTCAGGACTCAGCATTTACCTGGCAGAAGATCCCCAGTGGTCAAGTCATGGATGGCCGGCCATTATCCTCTCCCTGGCGGTAACGTGCAGCTTCTCGCGATAACTGCACGTGACTGCCGGGTACTGGGTAATCTCGGCCAGCTGTACTCTCGTGACAGCTGGCCGTAAAGAAGTCCAGATGACGTCACCACCAGGAATCGCCACCGGTAAGCTGCTCTGCTGTGTCTGGATGTCAGGCTGAGCCTGGCATCCAGATGTAGCAGAGCTGGACTCGTTGTGGGACACTCGTAATCTTGTACTACGTCGGACAGGGAGTATTTGTGTTGGTTTGTTATTTTTGTTTTTTTACAGGAGTTCAATGGCGTCGCAGGATGAGAGTACAATAAAAAATAATGAAAACTGTGTTGTGTCTTATTTCATTAAAAGACTTTATTCTGGCTGTGTATTTTTTAAAAAATGTACAAACTTTATGATTAATAATGGATCGGTGTCTTATTGACGCCTCTCCATTATTAACCGGGCTTATTGTCACCGTTCAATCAAAGGTGACATTAACCCCTTATTACCCCGCTTGCCACCGCTACAAGGCAAGTGGGAAGAGCCGGGTAAAGTGCCACAATTGCCACGTCTTTGGATGCGCCAATTGTGGGGCTGCTGCAGCCTGGTATTTTTAGGCTGTTGAGGGCCAAAATCCATGGGCCTTGACAGTCTTTTAATACCAGGCCGCAGCAGTCTGCTTTTTACTTGGCTGGTTAACAAAAATAGGGGGGACCCCCACGCCATTTTTTTTTTGAGGGGATCCCCTATTTTTGTTAACCAACCAAGATAAGCAGACTGCTGTGGCCTGGTATTATCAGGCTTGCAATGTTCATGGATCTTGGATCCTTAACAGCCTTAAATACCAGGCCTCAGTAGTCAGCTTCATCTGGCTGGTTAACAAAAATAGGGGGACCCCACACCATTTTTTTTTTCGAGGGGATCCCCTATTTTTGTTAATCAGTTCAGTTCAGGTCAGCCGGGATTCCCTCTGATGTCACTGATGCTGTGCGGTGTACACGGCTGACCTGAAGTGAAAGTGGGAAGCAATGAATTAAGCTTCCCAGCTAATCACCTCCTCTCCTGTCAGCCGGGAGAGGAGCTCATTCATTCAGGGGTTTACTGCGAGGTTGTCAGCATTAGCTGCGGTCCCTGCAGTAAACGGTAACCCTTTCAGAAGGTTTACATCGGGGGACCTAACTGAACACCGGAAAGGTAAGAATAATGTTGCTTTATTATTTTATTTTTATTACAGGTGAACAAGGGCTTAGAATGGATTTACCTGGAAAATAAAATATGGTCAAAAACTGTTTCATTATTTCATTAAGATGATTTTTCATTAAAGTGTGTGTTAGGGATCGAGTTCCCGCTTCTGCACAAGGGAATCTCAAACTATCCTGGCTGCGGTCTCCCATCTGTCCCTGGCCGCAGTGGACTCTGCTCAGCTTAGATGTCGGTCCCAGTGTCTCGCCCAGTCTAACAGTGTGCAGAGGATTACTGCTCCAGGATCTGCTATTGTGGCCAATACTGGTTAGCGGCGAGCAGAAGTCTTTACGACAATGTCCTTGTTTTCCCCTTCTGAACATACCCAGGGTGAGATCTCTCATTGGAGATCAGGGGTCACATGCTCAGGTACTGCAGCAGCTCCTATTGGTCCGCCAGGAAGGTCCTGTGACTACTGGTGTTCTGGAACAGTTTCATTGGTCCTTGTTTCTGGCAGGTCCTGTAGCTGTTACTATAAAAGGGTGACATGGCTGGGCCGCCATGCGCTAGTATCAATTGCATTATATGCTTTGCGCCAGTGTGATCATGCACGCATGTGGTTAGGGCTCGGCTGAAATAAGCCCCTAGAATACCGGCACCTCCGGTGAGGAGATTTGAGTGCTAGTGGCTAGTGCTTGGCTGAAATAAGCCCCTAGAATATCGGTTCTCCGGTGAGGAGATTGCTTGATTGCGTTGCTGTCTGCATGATCACGGACTGCTATCTGCACAGCAGTTATCTGTGTATCCCTGTGGTGTTAACAGGACACAGTCTTTTTCTCAGCGGCTCTGTGACACAACAGGGTTTGCTTTATAACGCTGGTTCAGCTCCCTAGCGTTTTACTTTGCGGCTCACTGAAGCTAAGTGAGCTCGCACCTGTTAGAGTTAATTCAGCATTTCTTCTCAAGGCCTTGGGAAGCTGAGGCATAGCAGAAGGGAAGATAAGAAAAGAATGTTCCTTCTTTGATAATACTCCCCCTGAGCTAAAGAGATACTCTGTGCTAGGAGCCGAAAATCAGGGGCTAAAGGCAAAGATGGAAAGTTTGGTTAGAAAACAGTATGTTACGTGCTTTAATGATAAGTTGTATTAACTGCCATATATGGTAATTCCGCTTCCTGCTTCAGGGGTGTATATAAGCCCCTTCATTAGCAATAAAGAGTAGAGTCTATTGACGCACACTTTGGTCTGTGTCTTATTCTCTCTGGTACCACATTCAGAGGAGGAAAGGGTTAACAAGATAACAGCGACGACAACTGGCGCCCGACCAGGGGACTGAGTTATTCTAATCTGAGGAAGCCCGACCGGTCCGGAGACGTGGGATGAGCGGAGCCTTCTGTTGGTGATATACATACAGCGCTGGGGTAAGAATACTTATTATATTCTACTAAAATCTATATCACTGTATAGTGGACTCCCTCCTCCCCGAGCGGTCGGCTTTCCAGGTAAATCACAGGTATTCCTGGCTCAGGTCCCTTTGAACCAGTAGACCCTCAGATTAATTGTCAGTCCTGCCTTTCCTCCTTTGAATAATGACAGTATGGATCCAATGATTGTGTTGTGGTTTTGTCTTGGTGTCTGTGTGATTGGATTGTTTATTTGGTTGGCGTACAAATATTGGAGAGCGAGCAGTGAAATGGTTCAGAAACCTTTGTGGCCCATTGTCTTGGTAACAGAGTCTTGGTGACGCAATTGTCTTGGTGACAAACTTGTCTTGGTGACAAGAGAATCTCTTCTAGGTGAGGAGATACAAAAATGGGGAACCAAAAAAAAAATGCCAAGGAAGGCATTTCTGCTAAAGATTTAGTTGTGCGCAGAGATTGTGAAAAGCAGGCATGAATGAAAACGGAGAATTGAACAGTGATAAATGGAAAAAGGTTCTTTAACTCACATCATGGATGGTTGAGAGACAAAGGACTGTTGAAAACAGTGAACCTGTGGATGAGTGCGTGTGATTACTTAGAAGAAAAGACTGAAGAATTAGGAGACGGACGTTACGGACTGACAAAAACAGGGATGACTGATTTACCCTCCTGTCTGCCTCCCCCCGGACAGCAGAAATGTACAGACCATGGAGCCCTACAGAGCAGTTGGCTCTAATAAAACAACTAGACAGGATATGCAAGTGCTTATAAGAAGGGAAATTGGCAGATGAAGCTAGATACGATAGACTGACAGATGAGACATACAAGTGTTATGTTGGTAGGAAATGACACAGAAGCAGGGGTTCTGTTTACAGAAGTGTTGAAAAAAGCATGTAAAGATAGACAGGCAGAGAAAGGAAGTTACACTAGAGGACAGAGTTCAGGGAAAGAGCGAAAAGATTATTTCTGGGCTCTAAGAAAAACTTGGGTGGAAATGGGTTTTGTCCCAGAAAACAAGACTAGTGAGAGAGTTTTAGCAAGTGCTTATATGAATGGGTTAAAAAAAGGAAGTGACAGAAAGCTGAAAGTAAGTAGACCGGATTGGAGATCAGTAAAAGCAGAGGATCTAGCCAGAAAAGCACAGGGTGCACAAAATAATTAAGCGCAGGCAAAAAGAGGTAGCTTGCACATGAACCCCCTTGTCTCCTTACCCCCCACTCCTAATTGCACAGTGCAGGTGAACACCAGGGGGACATGAGGTTGAGTTCCAAGTGGACACGGGGGGGCAGACAATTCAGTAATTACAGAAGAGGACTGGCCATTTGGGAAAAGTGATTTCTCCCACCATGTTATAGCGACTCCTTACAACTCTCCATCTGTCCTGCTCCCCGTCACTAAAAAGATTCCCCTGCAGATTCAAGGAACCACTGTACACACACACAGTTAATGGTATCACCACGGAGTCAATGTAATCTTTTAGGAAGTGATGTGTTGTCACAATTGCAAGCACATATTGAGTATTATCCTGATGGAACTGTCACTATGACACCAGGATTGAAGCCGAGCACTCTTTGTAAAATCATGTCGCTTAGACGTTGCTAGTATAGAGGACATAAATGAATTTCCTTCAATGTTAGAAGGTGTGATACTGCATGATTTCTGGGCTTCAGATAAAACAGATGTGGGCAGATTAAGGGTGCAGCCAGTCATGGTCAAATTAAAGCCAGGTGCAATCCTGCCCCAACAGAGACAGTATCCTCTTAGTTCAGCTCAAGAGTCGGCTATAGCTCAGCAGATTACAGAAACTGGTAGCAAGTGATGTTTTAGTTAAAACCTAGCCCCCACCTTCGGCATCTCTGCAGCTAGGTGGCCTTGACAGTAAAAACTCCAACTTCAGCTTCCCCCTTCAACTACAAGATTTAACTCTCTATGTATCGGCTGGTACAGTATATATATATATATATATATATATATATATATATATATATACACTTTTGTTCCAGATATCTCAGGAAGCTGCTTGGTTCACAGTTATTGATTTTGTCAATGTTATTTTTATAATATGTTGATGACTTACTGGTTTGTGCCCCCTCCAGGAAACAGTGTCATATTGCAACAATATCACTCATGTTGTTTTTGTACCAAGCTGGATGTAAAGCGTCAAAGGATAAACTGCAATTCTGTAAATCTTCAGTTATCTTTTTGAGACATTGCATTACACTGGGGGCGCGACATCTGACCAGCGCTCGCAAAGAAGCTGTACAGAATTTTCCTATTCCTGTTAATGTTGCCGCTCTTAGGACATTTCTTGGACTGGTTTTCATACTGCAGGATGCAGCCTCTCTATGACTGTATCACCATTGTGCCTTTTAAACTAACTCCTGAAGGTATAGACTGTTTTTATTCTCTCAAAAACAGGATTGTGGCAACCCCCAACTATGAACTACCATTCACCCTGTATCTCCATGAACAGCAGGGACGCGCGGCAGGAGTATTGACTCAGTTATATGGTGACAATCAAAGGCCTGTAGCCTATTTCAGTGGAAGACTAGATGCAGTGGCTAGAGGTGCCCCGTTCTGTGTACGGGCATTACATGCTGTAGGACTTTTGCTCCACAAATCGTTAGACATTGTTTTTTTCATCATCCATTGACAGTACTTACACCTCATGAGGTATATACTATACTGAACCACGTGCAACCGGCACACCTTTCAGCTGCACGTCACCTTCGATTGCAATGTGCACTTTTAATGCCTCCAAATGTTTCTTTGCAGAGATGTACCACACTTAATCCTGCCACGTTGTTACCTCTCTCGGATCTAAAGGAGGGGTCAGGTACGGTATTGTACAAAGAAGATCCAAGAGAGGAGATTCCTTATGATTGTGTTCAGCTTATGGCACAGGAAACAGCAGGCCTACCCACAGTGTTTGAAACTGAAAGACTTAATGCTGATTTTGAATTTTTTGTAGATGGATCTCGCCACCAAGATGACTCAGGTACCTTCCACACCGGGTATGCCATCGTCTCCCTGAATGCAGTAATCAAAGCAGAACCAATGCTCCCACATCAGTCGGCCCAGGAGGCTGAACTTAAGGCTCTGACCGAGGCCTGTAAGATAGCTGAAGGTAGAATTGTTAACATCTACACAGATTCTAGATACGCATTCGGTATAGCTCATGATTTTGGTCCAATTTGGAAATCTAGAGGATTCCTGACGGCAGCAGGACATCCCATTAAAAATGCTGACGCAGTCCAGCAGTTAATTGATGCATTACAATTACCAAAAGAAGTAGCTGTCATAAAAGTTAAAGCACATACCAGATGCACTGATCAGGTGAGTAAAAGGAAACGCAATGGCCGATGCAGCAGCAAAAACAGCAGCCAGTAGACCACTCCAAGGGGTAACGATGCACCAGGTAAGCTCTCCCAAAAATCCCTTTGTGTTGGAGGATGCCTTATCCCAGATGCAGGCTCAGGTGCGCCAGGAGGAAGTAGAAAAGTGGCAAAAAGAAGGTGCATGTCTGAATGAAGCAAATGGGGTATGGGGAAGAGGGATGCGTCGATGCCTTCCAAGGGCGTTGTACCCTGCGGTCGCCCAGATGTTACATGGGCCAACCCACCAGTCCAAAACTGCTGTAATGAGCGTGATGCAGAAGCATTGGGTGGCACCAGGTTTTTCCACCTGTATAGAAGGTTTGATCCAGGGATGCATGGTATGTGCTACACATAATCAGGGAAGGGTAGTCAAGACACCACCCAAACACACCCCTCGGCCCCTCTATCCTTTCCAGAGACTGCAGATTGATTATATTCAGCTGCCAAAAATCAGGGTCATGGGAGTACGTGTTGGTGTGTTTTTGATTTATTCTCAGGTTGGCCGGAGGCTTCCCCGATTGCCAAGGCTACGGCTGCGGCAACCGCAAAGAAGCTGCTTGCGGAGGTGGTGTGCAGGTATGGAGTACCAGAGGTGATCGAAAGTGACAGAGGTACACATTTCACAGGTGAAATAATGAATGAAGTCTTGACAGCTCTGGGAATTCAACAAGCTTTTCATACCCCATATCATCCACAAAGCAGTGGAAAAGTAGAAAGACTAAATGGGACATTGAAGTTAAAAATCCAAAAGGCCATGGCTGAAACAGGGAAATCTTGGCCTGAATGTTTACCATTAGCCCTATACTTAGTAAGGTACACTCCAAATAGAAAAACTGGACTTTCTCCATATGAAGTACTATTTGGCAAAGTGCCTAGCTTAGGATGTTTCTTTCCCCAAGCACTGGAAATGTGTAACCATGTATTAAGCTCATATGTAAGGGATTTGCATAAAAGACTTAAGAAAGTACATGATAATGTCTTCAGTTCTCTTCCAGATCCGAACCAGGATCCTGGAAGTCACAGCCTGCAGCCCAGAGACTGGGTAGTCATTAAAAGACACGTGAGAAAGAGTCTGGATCCGAGATTTGATGGACCTTTTCAAGTTCTACTGACGACAAGTACCGCAGTCAAGCTACAAGGCAAGGAAACTTGGATCCACGCATCGCATTGTAAGAAGATCCTTGGAGAGCCTCCAGAAGAGGAATGATGCTACTAATGACATTTGCTTGCATCCTTGCAGTAACGGATGCTTGGAACAGACTTAGCCGTGTAAATGGTGATGATAACAGGTTCATTAGACACCACTTAGCTTTAGTGGATGGACTGAAAGAACAAAACCAAACTGTTGCAAACTGTTGGATTTGTATATTACATAAACGATCTGCAGATAATAGACCTCGCACAAATGGGAGACCACACATAGTGGAGATGGGGATAGCAAATAAATTTTTCAGTGCATTATTTATCTACCCTATGATAACTCAGACGTGGGATAAGTTGGTAGAATCCACAGACTACCTAGATGATCAAATATGGGATATTTTAGATATCATCAATGGGTCCCTTGCAGTACAGAACCAGTTAATTATTGTTACTAACCAACATACCCTCGTGTTAGATTACTTGACTGCAGCTCAAGGAGGGATGTGCCAGATTATTAGACCTGCATGTTGCCATTATATTGATAATTCTAGTGTTTTAACCCTTAAACATAAGCTAGAGGATGTCATAAAGTTAAGGAAACTATATGATGAGGCAAATCTGAAGAATCAAGATTCATGGTGGGCAAATACTTTCTCCTTTCTTAACCCCGCAAATTGGTTCAAAGGCATGGGGGATGGCTGACTGGGATAATACAAGATGGCCTACAGGTTTTATTGATATGTCTTGCTATCTATTTAGTTTTTAAAATTTGTTTGATGTATATTAGACGATGTACTAGGACAAAGAGGAGGTATGAAGATGTGTATTGATCAAATGAAGGAAAAAAAGAAGGGGATGTTAGAGTTAATTCAGCATTTCTTCTCAAGGCCTTGGAAAGCTGAGGCATAGCAGAAGGGAAGATAAGAAAAGAATGTTCCTTCTTTGATAATACTCCCCCTGAGCTAAAGAGATACTCTGTGCTAGGAGCCGAAAATCAGGGGCTAAAGGCAAAGATGGAAAGTTTGGTTAGAAAACAGTATGTTACGTGCTTTAATGATAAGTTGTATTAACTGCCATATATGGTAATTCCGCTTCCTGCTTCAGGGGTGTATATAAGCCCCTTCATTAGCAATAAAGAGTAGAGTCTATTGACGCACACTTTGGTCTGTGTCTTATTCTCTCTGGTACCACATTCAGAGGAGGAAAGGGTTAACAAGATAACAGCGACGACACACCTATCGCCATATAGCGCTGTGGCATTCCCGTTAGTGGCTCTGGGAATTAACAGAGTTCGCACTTACTGCCACAGCGCGCTACGGCGTTTATTTTAGCGACTCTGCGGGATAACAGAGTTCGCTACTTTCGCCATCTTACTAGCAGCGGGCTTCGCCTGCACGGTGGACCCCGGGCTGCGAACGCATCTCTCTACTATATCTATTAGGTGCGTTCCACAGACCCTAACATAATACTAGCGCCAGGGTCTGGCTAGTAAAATGGCGGAAGACCAGCGTCTACTGTGGGACATCCAGCAGCTGGAGGGTAGGTTGGCGGCTCTTGAGCACACAACCTCAGCTGTGGATGTTACCGCAGTCACTGTTCAGGCTGCTAGCGTGGCTGCAGCCAGTGTGTCCACTGCCACCTCTGCCCCCACAATATCCCACCTCCCACTTCCAGACAAGTTTGCTGGTGACAGCAAGCAATGTCGGGGATTCGTGAGTCAGTGTTCTATACAACTCGAGCTTCTGGCTGCACGTTTCCCTACGGATTGGGCACAAGTGGGCTTTGTAATATCTCTTTTGTCGGGCAGAGCGTTGGAGTGGGCCACCCCGCTGTGGGAACGTGACGACCGTGTGGTGCGGAGCGCTCCTCGTTTTCTGGAGGCTCTAGAAATGGTCTTTCTAGGACCTCAGGTTACCCATGATGTGGTGCTGCAACTTCTGGCAAGTTCACAGGGTTCGTCCTTGGTCAGCTGTTTTGCTGTCCAATTTCGGACTCTGTCCTCGGAGTTGGACTGGCCGGATAAAGTCCTCATTCCCGTGTTTTGGAGAGGACTAGCGAGCCATGTGAAAGACGCCTTGGCTACCAGGGAGATTTGTTGTGAATGGGTTTGAGATGAGTTCTGAGCAGAGGCTTCCTCTGGTGGTTACAAGCGGTGCTGGTCTGTCCAGTGAAGATTGTGAGGACTGGGAATCAGGTGTTGCTGACTGGTCTTATGTAAGAGAGTCACCTTCCCATCAGGGTTGCCGGTGATCAATTGTTCTGGTCTGAATCCTTCATTCCTGTTTCCCTTGTAGCCTGCTGTGTCGTGTCTGCATCTCCTGCTAACAGATAAGACATTTTCTTCTTTTTGTTTTTGTGCTATATTTTTGCATTTTGTCCTGCACTTCTGTGGGGGCCTTCGGGTCCCCTCCGGGGGCTTTTGCCCTCTCAGTTTAGTTCAGCCACTTATGTTTGTGCTTTTTGCTTTTTCCAGTTTTTTCAGTGGCTGCCGTTTTGATTTTGTTACACCAGAGAACTAATTTAGGTGGAAGAGGTCGTGTGATCTCAGGTGTTTTTGAAATTAGTAGAGTTGGTGCTTTTCAGGGTTTTCTGGGATTGCAGTAAGTGCCCTTCCTATCCTTTTCTATTTAGTTAGTTTGGGCCCCAGCGTTTGCTCATACTATTTTCTTTCTGTGTCAGTATTTCATCTTGTCTAACCGCCATTACATGTTTGGGGGCTTTCTATTATCTTTGGGGTTCTGCTCCGGGGCAGATAGCTTTCCTATTTCTATCTTTAGGTGTAGTTAGTTTCTCAGGCTGTGACGAGGCGTCTAGGACCAACGTAGGAACGCTCCACGGCTGCCTCTAGTTGTGGTGGTTAGTCAGGGTACTGCAATCTCATAGTTTCCAACTGCTCTGGTGTATTGCCTTTTTTACCTGCACTCCTCAGCTACCGAAACATAACAGTATCACCGGCCCAAAAAATTGAAAATTGTATGGTACTCACAGAAGGGAAAAAATATTGTGAAAGAAAAAAGGTTGTCAGAGTTGTCAGAGATATTTTTCTGTTTGTTGCATTTTTTTTTTTCCCTCTGTATCTCTGGGTGCTGGGGAGGATCTTTTCTCTCAATGGAGTTTGCACAGTTGTCTGGCCGTGTGGATCAGCTTGCCACTGAGGTTCAGAGTATTCTATCTATCTTGCTAGGTTGCCTGTTGTGGAACCTAGGATACCTATGCCAGATTTGTTTTTAGGGGATCGAGCTAAGTTTCAGAATTTCAAAAATAATTGTAAATTGTTTTTTGCCTTAAAATCTAAGTCCTCAGAGAACGCAGCGCAGCAGGTTCAAATTATCATCTCTCTCCTGCGCGGCGATCCTCAGGATTGGGCTTTTTCCCTGACACCTGGGGATCCTGTTTTGAGTGATGTTGATGCATTTTTTCAGGCTTTGGGGTTATTGTACGATGAGCCTAATGTCACTGATCAAGCTGAAAAAGCCTTGTTGGCATTAAATCAGGGGCTTGATGACGCTGAGTTATACTGTCAGAGATTCCGTAGGTGGGCAGTCCTGACCAAATGGAATGACGACGCTTTGGCAGCCCTTTTCCGGAAGGGTCTGTCAGATAATGTAAAGGATGTTATGGTGGGATTCCCTGTTCCCTCTGGTCTTTAATGATTCTATGTCATTAGCGATTCAAATTGACAGACGTTTGCGTGAGCGGAGAAGTATGCGTGGAATGGTGTTGCCTTGTGAACCAGCTTCTGAACCCATGCAGTGTGATAGAGTGGTGTCTGGGGCACAGCGTCATGAGTTTCGAAAGCGCAATGGGTTATGTTTCTACTGTGGTGATGCCTCTCATGCTATTTCAGTCTGCCCTAAGCGGGGAAGACGTTTTGCACGCTCAGTTGTCTTGGGTAGTGTTCAGACTAAATTTTTATTAACTGTCACTCTGATATGCTCTCTGTCCTCATTTTCTGCTCAGGCTTTCGTTGATTCTGGAGCAGCTATTAACCTGATGATTTTGATTTTGCTAAACGTTGTGGGTTTCCCTTGATACCCCTACAGAAGTCTATTCCCCTACTGGGGATCGATTCTACCCCTTTGGCTGAGAATAAACCCCAGTTTTCTACTCAGGTGATAATGAGGGTTGAACCTGATCACCAGGAGTGCTGCAAATTTTTGGTTCTGTATAATCTGCATGACATTATCGTGCTGGGTTTCCCTTGGTTACAGTCTCATAATCCTGTTTTGGATTGGAAATCTGTGTCTGTTACCAGTTGGGGCTGCCAATGTGTTAATACCAACACTCCTGTTTTTTCTGCCTCCCCCCAGGCTCAGGATGTTCCTGACTTTTTGATTGATTTTTCTGATGTGTTTAGCGAAAGTAAATCTGCATCCTTGCCTCCCCATAGGAGCTATGATTGCGCTATTGAATTAGTGCCGGGTAGTAAATTCCCTAAAGGTCGCCTTTTTAACTTGTCTGTACCTGAACATGACGCTATGCGGTCTTATATCAAGGAATCATTGGAGAAGGGTCATATCAGACCATCCTCTTCGCCCTTGGGTGCCGTTTTTTTCTTTGTGGCCAAAAAGGATGGTTCATTAAGGCCGTGTATTGATTATCGTCTCTTGAACAATATTACTGTGAAATATCAATTCAGGCCATCTGTGATTGGGTCCAACCTACTTCATTAAAGGCTCTTCAGAGATTTTTGGGTTTTGCCAATTTTTATCGTAAATTTATTGGTAATTTCTCTGTTATTGTTAAACCATTAACTGATTTGACCAAGAAGGGTTCTGATGTGGTGAATTGGCCTCCTGAGGCAGTCTCTGCATTTCAGGAACTTAAGCAGAGATTCACTTCTGCTCCTGTTCTACGGCAGCCTGATGTTTCTCTGCCATTTCAGTGGAGGGTGATCCCTCTGAAATTGGGGCAGGTGTCGTTTTGTCCCAAAAAGATCCAGAGACCTCTAAAAGTAACCCTTGTGCCTTTTTCTCTCGAAAATTTTCTCCTACTGAACGTAATTATGACGTGGGTAATCGGGAGTTATTGGCCATGAAGTGGGCTTTTGAAGAGTGGAGACATTGGCTGGAGGGAGCCAAACATCAGGTGGTGGTCCTTACGGACCATAAGAATCTGGTCTATCTGGAATCTGCCAAGCGACTCAATCCTAGACAGGCCAGGTGGGCCTTGTTTTTCACACGTTTTAATTTTGTGGTTTCCTTTCTTCCTGGCACTAAGAATGTTAAGGCGGATGCCCTCTCGAGGAGTTTCCTTGCGGACTCTCCTGAGTTATCTGATCCTTCTGTTATTTTGAAAGAGGGTGTAGTTCTTTCCGCCATCTCGCCCAATTTGAGACTTGCTCTGGAGGGGTGTCAGGAGGATAGGCCCGAGTGCTGCCCTGTTGGAAAATTGTTTGTCCCGGACCAGTGGAAAAAGAGTGTGATGTCTGAGATTCATTGTTCCGCATTGGCTGGGCATCCGGAATTTTTGGTACCAGAGACTTGGTTAGTCGGTCCTTTTGGTGGCCTACCTTGTCTCGTGATGTCAGGGAATTTGTGCAGTCCTGCGGGACTTGCTCTCGCTCCAAGCCTTGCTCTCGCTCTAGTGGTTTGTTGATGCCATTGCCTGTGCCCAAGAGACCATGGACCCATGTCTCTATGGATTTCATTTCCGACCTTCCTGTTTCTCATAGAATGACCACCATCTGGGTAATTTGTGATAGGTTTTCCAAAATGATACATCTTGTGCCATTACCTAAGTTGCCTTCCTCCTCTGAATTGGTGCCGTTGTTCCTTCAGCACGTGGTTTGTTTACACGGCATTCCTGAGAACATTGTGTCTGACAGAGGAGTCCAGTTTGTTTCCAGATTTTGGAGGACTTTTTGTTCTAAACTGGTTGTTCAATTGTCTTTCTCCTCGGCATTTCATCCTCAGACCAATGGTCAAACTGAGAGAACAAACCAGACATTGGAGACTTATCTAAGATGCTTTGTGTCTGCTGATCAGGATGACTGGGTCTCTTTTTTGCCTTTGGCTGAGTTTGCTCTTAATAATAGGGCTAGCTCTGCCACTTTGATGTCTCAGTTTTTCTGTAATTCTGGGTTTCACCCTCGATTTTCTTCAGGACAGACGGAGGCTTCTGTCTGTCCAGGTGTTGACTCTGTTGTGGAGCGTATGCAACAGATTTGGGACCAGGTAGTGGAGAGGTTGTCCCTCTCTCAGGAGAAGGCCCAGTGGTTTGCTAACCGGCATAGGACTGATGGTCCTCGGTTTAAAGTGGGGGACTTGGTCTGGTTGTCCTCAAAGAATATTCCTATGAGAGTAGCATCTCCTAAATTTAAGCCTAGGTTCATTGGACCTTATAAGATCATGGAGATTATTAATCCTGTTTCTTTTCGTTTGCTTCTTCCAGGGACATTTAAGATCCGTAACGTGTTCCACAAGTCCTTGTTGAAGAGGTTTGTTGAGCCAGTGGTTCCTGCTGCTGTGCCTCCTGACCCTGTTTTGGTTGAGGGCAATCTGGAGTATGTGGTTGAGAAAATATTAGATTCTCTTTTTTCTAGACGGAAACTCCAGTATTTGGTTAAATGGAGAGGTTATGGTCAGGAAGACAATTCTTGGGTGTTTGCTTCGGACATCCATGCTAGGAGACTTATCCGTGCGTATCATAGAACTCATCCTGACCGACCTGGTTGCTCAAATGAGGGTTCGGTGACCCCTTCTCAAGGGGGGGGGTACTGTTGTGAATGGGTTTGAGATGAGTTCTGAGCAGAGGCTTCCTCTGGTGGTTACAAGCGGTGCTGGTCTGTCCAGTGAAGATTGTGAGGACTGGGAATCAGGTGTTGCTGACTGGTCTTATGTAAGGGAGTCACCTTCCCATCAGGGTTGCCGGTGATCAATTGTTCTGGTCTGAATCCTTCATTCCTGTTTCCCTTGTAGCCTGCTGTGTCGTGTCTGCATCTCCTGCAAACAGATAAGACATTTTCTTCTTTTTGTTTTTGTGCTATATTTTTGCATTTTGTCCTGCACTTCTGTGGGGGCCTTCGGGGTCCCCTCCGGGGGTTTTGCCCTCTCAGTTTAGTTCAGCCACTTATGTTTGTGCTTTTGCTTTTTCCAGTTTTTTCAGTGGCTGCTGTTTTGATTTTGTTACACCAGAGAACTAATTTAGGTGGAAGAGGTCGTGTGATCTCAGGTGTTTTTGAAATTAGTAGAGTTGGTGCTTTTCAGGGTTTTCTGGG
>JARQOD010007137.1:0-40175 GCA_033576555.1 Oophaga sylvatica | reverse complement strand
TTTGGGGGGAGGTTGAGGAGACAAAAGCTAGGGTTACACAATGCAATAATGCTTAATATTTCTTTTTTTGAAATATTTTGGGATTGACGAAGAAATTGACAATTTTGTTAATTTTTTTCTTTTTGGCAAAAATGTCTGTTTCAAAATTTCCAGTCTTCACCAATTTTTCACACTTTTTCCTTCTAATTTTCAGCAGCATCATCTTTTCACAAATTATTTTCATTTCACTTCTAACTTTAAAACTTTTTGCATCATTTTTTTTTAACTTATTATTTATTTTTATTAAACGTTATTATTTTTATATTTTACCTTCTCTTTTCCTATTCATCCTTTTTCATATTTTTATTGTGACAGACATTCCGTTTGTAATTGTAAAACTCTAAATTTTCACCCTTTCCCGTTTTTTGTTCACAAAAATTTTTAAATTACAACAGTATTGCCGCGTTCTTTTTGCCTGCAGCAGCTCGGGCTTTTCCGGGGGCCCCCGAGGGGGAAGGGAATCACCCCCATAAAGTTTAGTCTTCTTTGCTTAAAATTTAGGCATTTTTTTGCTCCTTTTTGGGCATACTTAAGTTTTTCGCTTTTGATCTTTGTTTTGTTTTTCTGTCTCTTTTTTGATCTGGTATTTGCTTAACTTCTTTTTTTTTGGTGAGGGTAAAAAAGCAAGGAAGTCGAGGACCCTGACTGTGTGGAACCGGGGGGTCAGCAGAAGAAAAGAGCCAATGGAAACGGGGCCACGACGTTACGGGGACCGGTTTATAAGCGGGAGGAAACCTGTGCCCCAAAGCACTCCAAAGGGACCAAGACGTTGCGGGAACTCGGTACCGCTAAAGGGCACTGGCCAAAAGGCAGGGGAAAAACCAGCGCGGTAGGGGAACCGGAGGGGTAGCAAAAGGTAAAGGCAAGAAAGTAAAGGACCAGCTGACGTGCGGGAACCCGGAGGGGTCAGCAAAAGGGAAAAAGAGAATGGAAACCCGGGCCCAGCTGATTTAGGGACAGGGTTTTACTAAGAGGAGGTCCCTGGTCCAAACATCCCAAGGCCCAGCAACGTTGGGAACTAAAACCAAATGGGGAAGGGCCCAAAAGGGCCCTGCGGAGAACCAGTGACGGTGGGGCCCCGGAGGGGTGCAAAGGTCCCCATGGAAATTAAATTTGAGGCAGGGATGTTCCGTTCACACAGCAGGGGAAAACTTTACTGACCCCGTAAACAGAGCAAGTGTGATGTGAAAACACCCCCCGAAAAAACGGCGGGTTGTCCCCAGGGTGAGAGAGAACAGGGGGGAGGGCAGGATTTTTGCCGTTACAGCAGGGAACAGCTGACATTACTAAACCCAGTAACCCGGGAGAAAGTGTAGACTGTGCTAACCCCTTCCGAGAAACAAGGGCGGTGTTGAAACCCCGGGATGAGAAGGAACGGGTGGAGCAGCAGGCTTTTTCCCGTCACACAGCGGGGGAAAGCGACATTACAAACCCCCGAAACCGGGGCAAGTGTTAACGTGTAAAAAGCCTTCCGAAAAAAACAATGGGGGTGTTGAGCAGGTGAGAAGAAACATGGGGGAGGCGAGGATTTTTTTCCCGTACACACAGCAGGGAAAGCTGCATTATAAACCCCATAACACGGGAGAAAGGTAGACTGTGAAAACAGCCTTGAAAAAACAAGGGGTTTGTACCGGGGATGAAAGAGAACAGGGGGGGGCAGCAGGTTTTTTGGCCGTTCCACGGGGGGGAAAGTGCATTACTGCCCCCAGAAAAACCGGGGCAAGTGTTAACTGTGCTAACAGCATTTCCGAAAATCGGTGTTGTAGCCCGGGGATGAGAAAAAATGGTGGAGGCAGAGGATTTTTGCGACAACAGCGGGGGAACAGCTGACTTCTGAACCCCAGTAAAAAGGGAGCAAGTTAGACGGCTAACGCACTTCCGAAAAAAACGGGCAGTGTTGAACCCCGGGAGGAAAAGGAACAGGGGGAGGCGCGGGGACTTTTTCCCTTTCACACAGCGGGGAACGCTACATTCAAACCCCGTAACACGGGAGCAAGTGTTAATGTGCAACAGCTTTTTCCGAGCACAACTGGGGTGTTGGGCCAGGGCAAGGAGGTTTAAATACTAGATCAATTTTTTCCTTGTTAGTGCAATTAAAATGTCTTTACCCAAAAAGAAAATATAATTTGTACCAAAATGATATTTTCTTTAAAAAAAAAGAAATTTAAAATAATTGAAAAATAAAGCATCATTAACTGTGAAAAAAATGAAAACCACAATAAAAATGGGGGTTTAAAATAATCGCTATACGGTTTTAAAAAAAAGCATACAAGTAAAATCAGAATCCTTAATGATGGATAAGTAACAGTATGTACATTTTTTCATTTGGATTTTTTCCCAAAAAAAAGTTTTTAAAATATCAAAAAATTTCCATCATGTAATATGAAAATATGTGCCAACATTTTTTTAAAAAAAAAAAAAAACTTTAAAAAAAGGCATGTGAAAACAGCTATTTTCCCTGGGGACTGCAAGCTGCAAGGAAAAGAAAATTTTAATAGTGAATGCTGCCACAGAGGTGAATGGCGAGTAATATGTCCTTTTAAAGTGTGCGTTACTACTCCCCTTTTTTTATAAGTTTAAAAAGGGTACGGTGTAGGGCTTGGCCTTTTTTTGGAGCAAGACTGGCTTCCTATGGCGCGTTGGGTATTGGGCGTCTGTGCGTCTTTGACGCAGACTAATTCAGGGCGCATGTTCATCATCGCAAGCGTCGACAAACAAAGGGGTCATGACTGCTTTACTCAGTAAACTGACTATGAGAAACAACAGCATGTCCCCTATTAATAACAAGTACAAGAAAAAGGTGTGGGGTTTTGGACAAGCTGTTTTGTTAAGGTAATTTTTATATGACATTGTACGGGTGCGCTTTTTCAGTTGATAAATAATTCATTCCCCTATTTTTTAGTTGCGTCTTTCAGCACCATTACAGGTTTTTTTTGCTATTGTGAAGCACTTTGACTTTACCAAGGTAATGCATGATTTTTTTAGCGTTATCTGTTTAATAAAGGGAAACCTTTTGTGGGGCTGTTAACTTTTAATCAAATTTTTTTTTTAAAATGACACAAATTAAGAATTTTTAGAGGATTTTACATGTTTGTTTGCACTATTTACAGTGACTCCGTCCTTAATCAACATTGGATATTAATTTATTGTATGCTTTTATTTAAAAGGCAAAACATGAATTTAAAACCCTTTCGCACTGCAGCATTGTAAAGCCCAAACCCAATTATGCACCCCAAAAATTTTGCGGGTTTTTGATCAAATATGTGATTGGATTTGTCAAAGAGGGAGTGAAAAAGGGTTGCCCAAGACCTAAAAAAATAGGCTTTTTGGTTTGATTTTTTTTCGAATGGCATATCTGTAATAATATGCCAATTTTTTTTTTCAGATTTGTGCAGACAAACATTTTAGGTTTTGAAAGTTGCTTTCAAATGTTTACAGTTAAAAATCTGGTGTAGCCTATATTATGTGTAGCACTAGACATTTGGGGTGTCATTTTTTTTTCCCCATGATTAGGAGAGCAGTAATTTTTTGCCGGACACACAGCGGGGAAACAGCAGGCGTTCTGAACCCCACAAACACATCGCGTTTGTTTCATCGTGATCTAAACTTTGAGCAGCAATGGCGGTTGAAGCCCGGTCAAGGAGGGGGGGAAGGCCTAGTATGAGCGTTTGAGTTAAGTTGTATTTACAGCAGTAATTTTGCCAGACACACAGCGGGGGAACAGCAGGGTTCTGAACCCACAAAACATCACGATTTTTTTCATCTGTGCTCTAACACTTTGAGCAAAAACGGGCGCTGTTGGCCCCGGGGTAAAGGGGGGTGGCAGACCCCTAGAATGAGACGTTTGAAGTTAAATTTGTATTTTAGAGCAGAAATTTTTCCCCGACACACAGCGGGGAACAGCAGGCGTTACAAACCCCCACAAACAATCAGCGTTTGTTTTCATCTGTGCTCTAAACTTCTGAGCAGCAACTGGCCTGTTGAAGCCGGGCAAGGGGTGTAGCCAAAATTTTTGAGTTATTGCCTTTTACGGCTTGGCAAATGATGTACTTCAAACAAGAATAATGAAGTTTTATACGACAAAAAATGAAAATTTAAATTTCAAGAATAGAAAAAATATTTATACTTGCGCCCTCGGGGTTTTTTGAAAACGAATGGCTAACTAAAAATTGGTAAAAAATTTAAAAGCTTTCAGACTACCAGGTGTCTCATCAGGCAAAAGGGAAAACCCAAAATAAAGTCACATATTTCTACAACAACGGAAAAGGAATAGCAAGACAAGTGAGGGAGGGGACAAGTGAGGGGAGACCGGCAACAAAAGGGAACAAAGGGGAAATTTCAGCGCCCCACAATCACGTAAATTAATGAATTTACCGTGGCAAAAGATTTTGTATGCCCGGTCTAGATCGGATATGGAATTAGGTTTAAAATTAACTTCAAAAATTTAGAAAAGTCGGTTTCAGAATTAAGTCTCATGCCTTTTTACACTGTTAGTGGGAATGAATAAAATCCATGGTTAGATTTTTTTAATTAAAGGAAACTGCGTCTATGCCCTTCCGGCGAAAACCCCAAAAAAAGACGCCCTGAGAGGGGAATCAAAATTTCTATCCTTATTAGGAAAAGTTCCAATATTTATGTTCATCCTTGAGATAATACGTTCTGATAAGTCACTTATTGTCTTACCTATTGCACTATTCCTGTGTCCTGTTGTGTATAGAAATATGGGCTTAATTTTTTTTTTTGCTTTTCCCCGATGAAAAAGTGGTTTTGCCGGGGAAAGTTGCTTTTTTTTCCATCTTTTCGTTATCCCTTAAAAAGGGATCAACCCCTCGACTCTGAAGTCTAAATATTTTTCATCTACTGCCTAACACGGGACAAAGATAACCCTGTTTTCTAAATTTTAAAAAGGAAAAATAAAGAAAAAATACAAAAAAAACCCTATATGCACATGCCCAAAAATTAAAGGAACAAACAACACCCAAAAATTTGGGAACAAAATATGTGGGGTAAATTTAGAAAAAAAGTCCATTTTTTTTTTTTGAATAATGTTAAGGAACGTATGTTTAAAACCTAACATAGTGAAGCAATGGATTTGAATTGTCATCATTATTCATCGCAAATTTTAGTACATCACGAATTTCAAATTTTTTAAGTTCATAAAAACGTAACTTTTTTATGCATGATGACATGTCCAGCATGGACTCATCAAAGGTTGATGACCAAATAATGTTGTAAAAAATAACCTTTTTAAAAAATTTGGGATTGTTTGCACATTTAAAATGTGTGCCTGCAAGTGTAGGTAAACAAAAAGGTACGGATAGAAAGGTATATTTTTATCTGATCAGACATGGACAGCCTTGATGGGTAATGCCCAGTTAACTGTACGCAATAAAGCTGGGGTGAACATGCATTTTTGTTGTAAGTGTTGAAGAGGGTAAAAAAAAGTCTGGTTGGCAAAGCTTTACCCCAACATACCTTTACTGTCACGGTAGGGTAGGGGACGTGTGGCAATTAGCGACTATCAAAAAGGGGGTTTGGCTGTTATTGGCACTAGGGGCGCAAAAAAAAATACAGCAGTAAAATTTAATGGTAAAACTCCCCCTTTACAAAAAAAAAACTTCCCCTTTAACAAAGTACAAGCTAAAAACCTAAAGTTGACGGACTTAATTTAGAAAAGTAAACCAACATTGTCCTAGAACTAGCACTGTGAACCATTTACCCGTATTAATTTATTTTCCCTTTGGGTTCAACAGCACTTTCAGTATAAAATACCTATTGTCAGTTGCATGATGCACTTCTAGATGTAAAAATTTTTATGGACATTTTCCCTGTTTACTGTGGCCCTTTTATATATGGTGTTTGAAGACATTTGGCATAGTATGTGTTTTTATAATGTCTGTCTAAAAAAACTCGTGATGTGATGTGAGGTTTTAATGTTTCGTACACCATTGATGCTTTATCTTTACGGGTCAGTTAAAGTTCCTTAAAAAGCATTTTTCATAATTTTGAAGACTTTTATTTTTAATTTAAAAATTGAAGGAAAGACTATGTTTTTTTTTTTTTGTTACCTTTAATAGAATGTGCAGATCGCTGTGAAAAAATTTTATTATTTGTCCTTTTTTTGGTTTAAAAAATTTTTCTTTTCTACCCTGCAAAATTCACAATTTCATGTTTTCAGTAAAAAGAGGGGACGGCTCTTCCTTTTTGGGAATTGTTGGTCTTTTTTTTCTGCCCAGTGTCGGGAACAGGAATTTTTTCCCCTTTCCACAGGGGGGAACGTGGCGTACAAACCCCCACTAACATAAGCTTGTGTTTTTTTTCTGTGGCACGCATTTCTGAGAGCACGGGGGGCGTGTTGGAGCCAGGGAGTAGAGTTCAGGGGGTAAAAAGGAACATAAAAGGAGACAGGGAAAACGTTGCAAACCCGTTTTTTAATCAAAAAGGACAGAAAAATTGGGGCGGACCCACCCTTTGTTCATTTTCAGAAAGAAACCCGGTTACTTTCGGAGGGTGTCGCTGCAGGTCTGTTATACACCACCTCAGACTAAAGCGCCTCCCATAAAACACTGGCAGCAGGGGGAACCAGCACCCCAAAGATACTGGTAAGTTGGCCATTATCCAGTTTGAGACCCCAAAAATTGAAGGGGGGAAGACCATCGGGGGCAATGAAGGGAAAAACCAAATAGTCTTCACCTCTCGGATACGTTGCCCCGTGATGGGCCCCCTTTGGATGGGTAGACTTTGTGGCGCGCACAAAACTTTTTACATTTTTTAAAATCTGGCTTTCCCGGGGGAGAGGGACGGGTGCTCCCTCTTGTTGCAAAAGCTCTCACACTGCCTCGAGCAAAGCTGCTTTGTAAAGCAGTAGCAGCGCATGCCCGGCGTAAGGTAAAAAATTGGGATTGCCCAGTGTGTTTGGGGACCCCCGCTTTTTACGCCCCCCTTCAACGGTGGTGGGGTTTTTTGCTTGCCCCGGTACGAGGGTTAGGAGGGTGTCCCCATAATCAACGTGTGAGAATGTGGGCAAAGCGGCGGTCGTTTCTTAGGCATGCAGCTGAAACAACCCTGTGCTGCAAAACCCCCCAATGGCAAAGAACGGCCCTCGAAGGGGGTTATCTCGCCTGTCTGATCCCCCCCACCCTCGCTCTAATACGAAGAGCGTTGTGTACCTCCCCTGGACGAGTCTTCCCCCTCCTTGACCCCTCCCTCCTCACAAAGTGGCCCTGCCCACCCCTTTTGAGGAACCCTTTGGCGACTTCCAGAAGGTGATGGAATTTGTGATTCATCCTCCACCCCTTCCAAAAAATCTCCCCTTTTTGTTATGTTTTTTGAAGCAGGGAGTAAGGGGGGCAGTCAGGCTACAGTGCATATCTGCACTCCCCATCCCCCGTTTGATCATCAAAGAAAAAGGGACATTCCTTCATGTGCCCACTCTTTATGGTGAAGTGTGCGGGAAAATTTGCGTGTTGATTGCGCCTGATCAGTGATACTCCATAATGGGCTGCTGCTCACCAACCCTAAAACATAGTAACGTTGTTCCCCCTGGGGGATACGTACTTTGTGGGGTTTTTTCAGGAAGGGCGCAATCTGCGTTCGAGCTGCAATGGGATCTGCCAGGGGAAGTCGCAAGTGAGCGCATCTAGGGCCCCTTGTGCAGCAGGCATAAAGATGGGATTCCCTCAAAAAACTCTCAGAAAAATTGAGCCATGTGCCAGATAGGATGTGAGTGAGGTTGCCAGGCCCGATGCCCCCAAATTTGGGCCATTGTACCCTACCAAGCCTGGTGGAGTTGCGGAAAAAACCCCCAACTCGCTCCCCTGGAGGGCTTTCCAGCCCTCCTGCGTGTGGGGCTTCGTTTCCCCCAGGGGAAAATAATTTCAAACGGCCGTTCCCGTTTGGCCAGGCTGTGTCATATGGGTCGCTCGGTAGCGTCCGGGCCCATGTGGGAAACCCGTGACGGCTCCTGCCGTGTTCTGGGGAACTGGAGTGGGGGAGGAGAAATTGTGGACAGACTTGTTTCCCGGAAAATTTGGATTTGGGCAGAACACGTACCCCCCTCGCAAGATCTGTACCGGGGCTCCACAACATTCCCCCAAGGGGCTGAGTAAAGGTTCGCCCCTGCCATGGGTAGGTCCACGCATCGGTGGTCAGGTGGCCCTTGTACTGACGGGTTTGTAGCGCTTTTTTTAAATTTTTTTGCCTCAACATGTTTTTGCAGACCAGGGACGGTTGTGCTGAAATAAAATCGGGGGGCAATTGTATTGTGGGACGCAAACCCATTAAATTTCACGGAAACTGTCAGTTCCCCAGCCGAATGACAGCATTTCAAGGCAGGGGTTTTCAACCGCATTTGAGCCTGTGCTGGGATGGGTTTTCGAGTTGGCCCCTCTTTTTTCCCCTGCCTGTGCTACGATGGCTGTTTTGTGGGTGGGTGGTGAGGAGGGCGGGGGTTTTGTTGGGGGGAAAAACACTTGTCTCTGGCAAAAAAGTGACAGAGGTTTTCCATGGCGATCCCTTTGGGAAGCCCAAAAATGTGTGTGAAAAGGGGAAGAGGCTCCACACGGTGAAGATGTTTGCGGGGGGGTTTGGGTACATCTCCGGTTCTGTAATAACAAAGTGCTTTGCCCCACATGTTTTCCCCAATTTGTTGTTTAAGGTTAGACACTTTTTCCTTTTTAATTTTTTTTTTACACGCTTGCATTTGCATGCAAATTCTCTGCAACTGTATCAAAAAAAAGGACCGCAAACAAGGGCCTGGAGCGCCCGGGTTTTGGTGTTGGGAAAAGGAATGCTCGAACGGGGGCCAAACGGGCACGGCAAGCGGTCGGCCCCCCTCTCCCCATGTTTTGGGCCCTTGGGGCAAACTTTCCTCAGAGCTGGCCCCACCCCTTCCCGTTTCCCACGCCTGTGGGTTTGGACCCCATTCCCCCACCCTACCCTCTTCCAAAACCCGTGTTGGGGTGGGCTGGCCAGCACCACCCAACAAAACTGGCAACTGGTCTCATCCATCGATCGTTTGCGGTGTGGGGACCATGGGGCACGGGCCCCACCCCCTCTTCGTTTCCGAGAGAACAGCGGTTGCCCTCCCCGCATATGCTCTTTTTCACTTTCCAAAATTGTGTTTGGGGCGGGGCCCCGGGTTTGAACCCAAACAGATTCTGAGAACAGAGCAGAGACTCAGTTTGGTCCTTTTCAAGCTCTTGACTGCCGGGGAAATTTTGGGGCAGGGGGTGAAGGGGGCCTGATGGTTGTTAACAGTGCTTTGGGCCTGAGAGGAGGGGGAAACCCTATTAAAGGGTGATGCATTGGTGCCACCCAAACCCAAAACAACGGCTTAAATTTGTTTTTTCACGCAGCGGGGGGTACGCGAGCTCCTACAAAAGTGCTTTTAAAGGAAGTCCCCGGGGAAACTGGTGGATCCCGTGTTGGGTGTGCAGAACCCACAAAACCCCCGTCCTCCCCCTGCTGAAAACCCACGGCCCGGACCACAAACCAAGGCCTTACTCCTAAATTTTCTTCAGGGGGTGGGATTGATAAAAGCCCAAAAAATTTTAAAAAGGGCCCTAAGGGGGTTTTTTTTCCTAAACAGCCCTACAGGAACCTCCCGAAAAGGGTTCCAGTATCGTAAAAGGCCCCTTTGGGGTTGTATTTTTAAAGGGGGTTGGGGAAACCAAGGGAATTGTATACGGAGGGAACGCGCCACACTAAAGTTAGTTTTTTTTTTCCACAAAAATGGACCCGCCCCAAATTAGAAAAAATTTGAAGGATGGGGCAGTGAACCCGCCCAGCAACTCCAACCGGCAGGGGTTTGAAGAAAAAAGGGGAGCGTAATTGCACTCACAAAAAAAAACCCCACAGCTACGGGAAACCCTAAAACAAAACCTTTTTCCGGTGGCGGGTTTAAAGGGCCCTTTGGGTATTCAAAAGGGGTTGGGAAACCCAAGTATTGATACAGAGGAACCCGCGCCCACACTATAGATTAGTTTTTTTTTCCACAAAAGGGGAGCGCACCAATTAGAAAAAAAATGGAAGGATGAGGCAGTGACAAAACCCCCCCGGCCCCAAACAAAACCCGGCAGGGGTTGAAGAACAAGGAGCGTAATCGGACTAACAAAATGAAAAGCTCACAATACATGAACACTAAAACCACAACTGTTAAAAAAATGCTTTTAAAACCCCCTTTTGGGGGACTTTATGTGTTTGCAACCAATGTTTTTGAAATAGGGAGGGAAAGCGCGTAAACACAAATAGATTAGTTTTTTTTTCCACTAAAATGGAGAGCACCAATTAGAAAAAAAATGTGAAGGATGACAGTGCAAAAAACCGCTAAAGCAGACTAAAGGGGGCTTTGGTTGGGGGGAACAAACTGGAGGAAATCTCACTAAAAAAATGAAAAAGCTCCCGGGACAGTCCCCCCCTTTTTGAAACAAACTTTTCCCGTCTTTTTAAAGGGCCCCTTTGTGACTTAATTGTTTGCAAAAATTTAAAAAGGTAAGGAGGGAAACCCTTAACACTAAAATTAATTTTTTTTTTCCACAAAGGGAAAGGGGCCACCAAAAAGGAAAAAAATATTTTAAATTTAAAATAAATCACAACAAAACCGGGCCCGGGGTTGAAGAAAAACCTGGCGTAACAAACTCACAAAATTAAAACCCCTCAAACACTGAAAAATAACACCCCTTTTCCCATATTTTTAAAAAAGGGCCCCTTGGGGAAAAACCTAAATTTTTTGCCCAATTACTGTAACGGATGGAACCCCTCACCCAATGATTGTTTTTTTCCACTAAAAAAAGGCCAGCACCCCAATTAAAAAATTTTAAAGGAAAAAGAGCCCCCGTGCCCCCACCCCCTCAGCAAGACAACCCGGCGGGGTGTTTTAACTCCCCTTGGCTTAAATCCCCACTTCCCCCCAAAAAAAAAAAAGCCCCAACCAACTACATTAAACCCGGAAGACAAAACCTTGTTAAAGAAAGCCCTTGTGAAAACCCTCCTTTCGGGGAAAACCCGTCTTGGGTTTTGTTTTTGAAAAAACCAATTTTTGAAAGGTTTAACACGCCCCCCCCCTAAATTGTTTTTAGGGTTTTTTTTTTTCATATAATGGAGCTGAAATTTTTTCCAAAAAAATAAAAAAAAAAAAAAAAAAAGGTTAAACAGGAAAATCCTAAAAAACCAGCTTTTGGTCCCCAGGCAAAACGCAGGGGTCACCCACGGTCACACAACACCCGCAAAAACTGTAAAACAACACGGGAAAAATGAAGTTTAAAACCCCGGGTTTATACAAAACCTGCCCAAAAAGAAAAACATAGTCCCCCCCAAAATCCCCAATTATCAACGGGGCCCCCCCCGCAGAGGGCCAGGAAGTAGGGGGTTTTCCTTTTTCCCGAACTTTGAGTTCCACAGCACAATTGGCCGAAAATTTGGCCTGCGGGCCCCTTTGGTTTAGTGCTTCCTGACATCTTTTGGCAGCCAAATTTTCAAAAGCCTCCCAAATTTGGGAAAGAAGGCCCGGCAATGCGGATGGCCCAAACCATTTTATAAATGCACTTTGGCTTGACTAACTTTCCCTTTTCCCTTTTTATTCCAAAGGAATTTTTGGAAATTTCGATTCCGGTTTATTTTTTTAACCATTTTGGAAAAAGTTTTCCGGTTTAAGTTTCCCGAAAATTTTCCGGGAAAAACCCCCGGGGAATTTTTCGGAACCGTACCCAAAAACAAATTTTTGGGCGGGCCCCCGGAAATTGTTCAACAAATACCCCCCAATCCCCCTTTTTTCCCCCCCTTTTCTAAACCTGAATGGGCCCCTTCCAAGGCGGCCCGGGAAAGGGGCCCCCACCCGAACCCCGTGTTTTGGGAACCGGGCCCGCGGATATAAAAAAAAACCGCATTCCCCCTTTCTTGCCCCTTTCTGCCCGGAATAAAAACTCGATCCAAAAACAGCCCTTAAATAAAACCACTAAAAACCCGTGGGGTAAGGCTTCCCTCAAATAATAACCCGCATTTCCCATTTCCCTTGAGGAATAGGTTTCCAAAAGGGCCCCCCCGGGTCCGGGGGAAATTTGGCCCCCCCCCTAACCCCCCCTGGGTGGGACCCCTGCCCCCCCTTTTATAAAAACCCCCATTCCCAAATTCCTCCCCCCTCTGAATTAAAGGCTCCCCGAGCCAAAAAAAGGGCCAAGGAAAAAATGACCCCCCTAACCCCCAAAAAAAAAAGGTTTTGTGTGGAAACCCCCCAGCCCCCAAAAAATAACCCCCCCCCCCCCCA
Organism: Oophaga sylvatica; assembly: GCA_033576555.1. NCBI lineage: Eukaryota > Metazoa > Chordata > Amphibia > Anura > Dendrobatidae > Oophaga > Oophaga sylvatica. The sequence goes on along the minus strand of JARQOD010007137.1, from coordinate 27,874 downwards.
TTCCCAAAAAATTTTTTGGCCTTGCCCTTGAAAAAAGGTTTTTCAAAGGCCCGGGGCCCGGGAAGGGCCCCTAAGGCCTGTTTCACACCCCCTTTTTTTTGTAAATCATCAAAATCAAACGGTGCAAAAAATAAACCCCCTTTTGGCGATTTTTAAAAAAAAACCTGGGCACGGTGAACCATTCTGTGCAAAAAGTTTTTCCCGGGGGGGTTAAATTAAATTAAAAGGGAAAATTTTTTTCCGGGCATCCTCATGTCCCAAAAAGGAAAATTGTTACGGGGTTTTTCGCCCATTTTGGACGGACGGGACGCCCCCGTCCCCCCATAGGGGGCCTTTTCAAACCCTGTTAACAAGAAACCGGATCCTCCCGCCTCTTTTTGGTCGAAAGGAAAAAAAAACGTTCCTATGGATTTTTTTTCCGCCCCCCGGGACTGATTTTATGACGGATCCGTCGCATGATGGACGAAACGGAAGGCCGTCCATCATAATACGTTGCTAATACAAGTCTATGGGGAAAAAAATGGATCCGCCAGGCAAATCCGTCGGATCCGTTTTTTCTGCTAATGACGAATTTTGACTGATGACACAAAACGGAAGTGTGAAACAGGCCTAACCAGTGTGCGACCCTGCTCTATAATACAGCATGCCTCTGACTGAATAGGCTCTTAACTATTACAATACTGAGCACAGGGTCTGAATACTTATGAGCACGTGATATTTCAGGTTTTTTTTTACAAATTTGCAAAAATTTCTACATTTCTGTTTTTTTTTTTTTTTTCAGTCAAGATGGGGTGCAGAGTGTACATTAATGAGAAAAAAATGAACTTTTTTGGAATTTACCAAATGGCTGCAATGAAGCAAAGAGTGAAAAATTTAAAGGGGTCTGAATACTTTTCGTACCCACTGTACATAGCCGTATGAGGCTGGTGCTTCTGTGAGGTGAATTGTGTATTGTGGTATGTAGCAAAAAATGGCACCACAGTACAGTGAACACAATGATATGTGTTTTTTGCTAGAAGAGTGAAAAAACACCAATTCTGGGATTGTGGTCCTTTATTTTTCCATTGCTCTTTGGCTTGGCTGCATAAGAGTACCAAGATGGCAGCTCCAGGCCTACAGCAGCAATACCTGGTATTTACCAGCAGCCATAGTGGCAGTCTGCAGATAAATACCATTTTCCATGTGTGGTGGTCTACCTGGAAGGAAATTAACTGTTGTCTCCCTGCTGCCGCTCGCTTCCAGTCATCGAGGGCTTAGTGAGGAGTTGGAGCTCCATTATCCCTGCACCATGACTGGCATCCTGCTCTGTACACACGCTGCTGAGAAGGTGGATATTCCTCTGGAAACCTCCAGCATTTCAGAGAAATTATTCTCTGCAGTCCGTTGGCCGTATAACATAGCCGACGATCACATCGCAATGCTCGGACTGGCCGGCGGCCCTCCTGACTCGAGCGTGAGCACTGCATGGAAATACATGCTGTCACGCACGGGTCAGGAGGCTCGCCGGCCAATCCGAGCACTGCCATGCTCTGTGGTACGTGTTTCACATCCGAATTTCTCCAGCGGGTACGCAGAGTTTTCTGTGCGGATTTGCCCCACATCATTGCATTAGATGCAGAAACTCCGCAGGCATATGCGTTCTGAATGTTTATCAGCTGTGGAAGAAATGCCTGTAATCTGCACATATCAATAAAGTTTGGTCAAAGCCAAATAACAGGAAGTATCAAAAACAAAGCAACTTTATTTTTAAGCCCTTAATGACCGGGCCAATTTTTACAATTCTGACCACTGTCCCTTTATGAGGTTATAACTCTGGAACACTTCAACTGATCCCACTGATTCTGAGAATGTTTTCTTATGACATATTGTACTCTATGATAGTGGTAACACTTCTTTGATATGACTTGTGTTTATTTGTGGAAAAAATGGAAATTTGGCGAAAATTTTGAAAATTTATCAATTTTCCAACTTTTTGTTCTTATGCCCTTAAGTCAGAGAGTCAAGACACACAAAATAGTTAATAAATAACATTTCCCACGTCTACTTTACATCAGCACAATTTTCGAAAAACCTCACAAGTGACCCGATTTTGGAAATTAGACCCCTCAAGGAATTCATAATTCATGTAGTGATATAATGATTATTTCAAAGCCTCACGGAATTTTATAACACTGAGACGTGGAAATATGACATTTTAGTGGTAAAAATGTAATTTTTATATTTGCTGCAAATTTGTCAGGTACACAAGGGTTCATGTGTGAAAGTAGACCCCACAATTTCTTGCGCAATTTCCCCTGAATGCGGTGCTGCCCCATCGGTTGACAGATATTACTGTTAGGCCACATGTCAGGGCTGAGAAGGAAGGACCGCTATTTGGCTTCTCGTCCACAGATTGTGCTAGAATAGTTTACAGGCGACATTTGCGAAGCCCTAAGGTGCCAGAACAGCAGAAAACCCCCAAAGTGACCCCATTGTAGAAACTGTGTCTCTCAATTAATTCCTCTACGGCTGCAGTGAGTATTTTGTAACATCCACGCCAGGCTTTTTTTTCTGGAGAATTGCAAATCTGCCAGTCTAGTGCCCATACATTGTGCTCCCATATAGTTTAGAGCCCCCATATATTGTAACGCCCCCATACATACATTCATGGTTTTGTGCGGGATAAATTAGGGGTTTTATCGGTAACATTTTCCTATCACTTCCAGAATAAGGCTGGATCACATTCTTGTGTTCTACGCTGAGCACTTACATTGGGGTTTCCGTGTAAATCCCACAAAAATGGTATTCAGACGAAACTCCGTTTGGCGTCTGTTCTGGCGGTATCCATTGTTTTAGGCATGAACAGATCTGTGGTCACCAACACTTGTGCCCTAAAAAGACGCCAAAAATGAGACACCACCGGAACACAGACCAGGCCAAAGAGACCCCCATCTGCCTCCAAAATGTCCCTTTAATGGAATGGAGGACATTCATTCCTAATGAGAGCACAGGAAGAAGGTGAGTGCTGGACTCTGCTGCCTCTGCCACTCCTGGAGCGTAGGCAGGATTGGCGTCAGCATCAGGGCAGGTGCCGGGGCCCTGAGCAGGCGGGGAGAGCCCACTCAAAGTCGGGGATACCAGCGCGCTACAGGGGCCTGGTGCCTGTGCCAGCGAGTGAGACCCTCGCAGCTTTCTCTGGGCCCCGGCACTTGCGATACCTCTCCTGTTACTGTGCAGCATCTTTTTGTCCATGCGAGAGGCAGAAGCGGATGCGTCAGTCTGTCACGTGCTCACGTGCAGAGGACGAGGGCGAACTAGGGTCCGGAGCAGGCACGGCCAGCGAGGTTCTGTAAAAGAGGGTCATAGTGCAGAATGTGGGGTTCTGTAGGGAGGGACATAGCGATGGAAGTTGTCAGGTCATGGGTTCTGTAGGGAGGACATAGCGATGGAAGTTGTCAGGGTCAGTGGGGTTCTGAGGGAGCGACATAGCGATGGAATTGTCAGGAGGTCATGGGTTCTGTAGGGAGGACATAGGGATGGAAGTTGTCAGGCTCAGTGGGTTCTGTAGGGGAGGAACATAGGGATGGAAGTTGTCAGGAGCTCATGGGGTTCTGTAGGGAGGGACATAGGATGGAAGTTGTCAGGAGGTCAGTAGGGGAGGGACATAGCGATGGAAGTTATCAGGTCAGTGGTTCTGTAGGGAGGGACATAGTGATGGAAGTTGTCAGGAGTCAGGCTAGGGGAGGACATAGGATGAAGTTGTCAGGAGCTCATGGGTTCTTAGGGAGGACATAGGGAATTGTCAGGGTCAGTGGGTTCGTAGGGAGACATAGGGATGAGTGTCAGGAGGTCTTAGGGGAGGAATAGGATGAAGTTGTCAGGAGCTCAGTGGGTTCTGTAGGGGAGAGACATAGGGATGGAAGTTGTCGGAGCTCATTGGTCTGTAGGGAGGACATAGGTGAAGTTGTCAGGCAGTGGGGTTCTGTAGGGGAGGACATAGGGATGAAGTTGTCAGACTCAGTGTTCTGTAGGGGAGGGACATAGGGATGGAGTTGTCAGGAGCTCAGTGGGGTTCTGTAGGGGAGGGACATAGGATGAAGTGTCAGGCACAGGGGTTCGTAGGGGGACTAGGATGGAAGTGTCAGGGTCAGTGGGTCTGTAGGGATGGACATAGGGATGGAAGTTGTCAGGAGTCAGTGGGTTCTGTAGGGGAGGGACATAGGATGGAAGTTGTCAGGAGCCAGTGGGTTCTGTAGGGGGGACATAGGGATGGAAGTTGTCAGAGCTCAGTGGGTTCTGTAGGGGAGGACATAGGGATGGAAGTTGTCAGGAGTCAAGGGAGGACATAGGGATGGAGTTGTCAGTTGGGTTCTGTAGGGGAAGGGAACATAGGGTTTAGGGAGAGATAGGTGTAGGTCAGGGGTTCTGTAGGGAGGACATAGGGATGGAAGTTGTCAGGAGCTCAGTTGGCGTAGGGGACTGGTGAAGTGTCGAGGCATGGTCTTAGGGAGGCAGGATGGAAGTTGTCAGGGTCGAGGGTTAGGGAGGAATTCAGGGTCAGGGGAGGACATAGGGATGGAAGTTCGTCGTCAGGAGGGCATAGCGATGAAGTGTCAGGGGTTCTGTAGGGGAGGGACATAGGATGGAAGTTGTCAGAGCTCAGTTGGGTTCTGTATGGGGAGGGACATAGGATGGAAGTTGTCGGAGCTCAGTGGGTTCTGTAGGGAGGACATAGGATGGAGTTGTCAGGTCAGTGGGTTCGTAGGGGAATAGATAAGTTGTCAGAGTCGTAGGGGAGGGACATAGGGATGGAAGTTGTCAGGAGCTCAGTTGGGTTCTTAGGGAGGACATAGGATGGAAGTTGTCAGGTCAGTGGGTTCTGTAGGGAGGGACATAGGGATGGAAGTTGTCAGGCAGGGTCGTAGGGGGGACATAGGATGGAAGTTGTCAGAGCTCATGGGTTCTGTAGGGGAGGGACATAGGATGGAAGTTGTCAGGAGCTCAGTGGGGTTCTGTAGGGGAGGACATAGGGATGGAATTTAGTCAGGGTTCTGTAGGGAGGGACATAGGGATGGAAGTTGTCAGGAGCTCAGTTGGGTTCTGTAGGGGAGGGACATAGGATGGAAGTTGTCAGGTCAGTTGGGTTCTGTAGGGAGGACATAGGATGGAAGTTGTCTCAGGGGTCTTAGAGTTGGATTTGTAGGGGACAGGGACATAGGGATGGAAGTTGTCAAGAGCTCAGTTGGGTTCTGTAGGGGAGGACATAGCGATGGAAGTTGTCGAGGTCAGTGGGGTTCTGTAGGGGAGAGACATAGGATGGAAGTTGTCAGGTCAGTGGGTTCTGTAGGGAGGGAATAGGGATGGAAGTTGTCAGGAGTCAGAGGGAGGACTGAGGATGAGGGCTAGGGTTAGGGAGGGAAAGTTGTCAGGTCAGTGGGTTCTGTAGGGGAGGACATAGGGATGGAAGTTGTCAGAGCTCAGTTGGGTTCTGTAGGGAGGGACATAGGATGGAAGTTGTCTGAGGTCAGTGGGGTTCTGTAGGGAGGACATAGGATGGAAGTTGTCAGGTCAGTGGGGTTCTGAGGAGGATAAGGGAGGATGTCAGGAGGTCAAGGGAGACATAGGGATGGAAGTTGTCAGGTCAGTTGGGTTCTTAGGGGAGGGACATAGGATGGAAATTGTCAGGTCAGTGGGGTTCTGTAGGGGAGGGACATAGGGATGGAAGTTGTCAGGAGGTCAGTAGGGGGGACATAGGATGGAAGTTGTCAGGAGCTCAGTTGGGTTCTGTAGGGGAGGGACATAGTGATGAAGTTGTCAGGAGGTCAGTGGGGTTCTGTAGGGGAGAGACATAGGATGGAATTTTCAGGTCATGGGGTTCTGTAGGGGAGGGACATAAGAATGAAAGTTGTCAGGAACTCAGTTGGTTCTGTTGGGGAGGGACATAGGGATGGAAGTTGTCAGGAGCTCAGTTGGGTTCTGTAGGAGGGACATAGGAATGGAAGTTGTCAGGTCAGGGGGGTTCTGTAGGAGAGGGATATATGGATGAAGTTGTCAGTGCTCAGTGGATCTGTAGGGAGAGACATAGGGATGGAAGTTGTCAGGAGCTCAGTTGGGTTCTGTAGGGAGGAACATAGGGATGGAAGTTGTCAGGAGCTCAGTGGGGTTCTGTAGGGAGGAACATAGGGATGGAAGTTGTCAGGAGCTCAGTTGGGTTCTGTAGGGAGGGACATAGGAATGGAAGTTGTCAGTTCAGGGGGGTTCTGTAGGAGAGGGATATAGGGATGGAAGTTGTCAGGTGCTCATGGGGTTCTGTAGGGAGAGACATAGGGATGGAAGTTGTCAGGAGGTCAGTGGGGTTCTGTAGGGGAGGGACATAGGGATGGAAGTTGTCATGAGGTCAGTGGGTTCTGTAGGAGGGACATTGGGATGGAAGTTGTCAGGTCAGTGGGGTTCTGTAGGGGAGGGACATAGGGATGGAAGTTATCAGGTCAGTGGGGTTCTGTAGGGGAGGGACATAGGGATGGAAGTTGTCAGGAGGTCAGTGGGGTACTGTTGTGGAGGGACATAGGGATTGAAGTTGTCAGGTCAGTGGGGTTCTGTAGGAGAGGGACATAAGGATGGAAGTTGTTAGGAGCTCAATTGGGTTCTGTAGGGAGTGACATAGCGATGGAAGTTGTCAGGAGGTCAGTGGGGTTCTGTAGGGGAGAGACATAGCGATGGAAGTTGTCAGGTCAGTGGGGTTCTGTAGGGGAGGGATATAGGAATGGAAGTTGTCAGGAGGTCAGAAGGGGAGGGACATAGGGATGGAAGTTGTCAGGAGCTCAGTTGGGTTCTCTAGGGGAGGGACATAGCGATGGAAATTGTCAGGTCAGTGGGGTTCTGAAGGGGAGGGACATAGGGATGGAAGTTGTCAGGAGGTCAGTAGGGGAGGGACATAGGGATGGAAGTTGTCAGGAGCTCAGTTGGGTTCTGTAGGGGAGGACATAGTGATGGAAGTTGTCTGGAGCTCAGTGGGGTTCTGTAGGGGAGAGACATAGGGATGGAAGTTGTCAGGTCAGTGGGGTTCTGTAGGGGAGAGACATAAGAATGAAAGTTGTCAGGAACTCAGTTGAGTTCTGTTGGGGAGGGACATAGGATGGAAGTTGTCAGGAGCTCAGTTGGGTTCTGTAGGGAGGGACATAGGAATGGAAGTTGTCAGGTCAGGGGGGTTCTGTAGGAGAGGGATATAGGGATGGAAGTTGTCAGGTGCTCAGTGGGGTTCTTTGTATGGGAGAGACATAGGGATGGAAGTTGTCAGGAGCTCAGTTGGGTTCTGTAGGGGAGGAACATAGGGATGGAAGTTGTCAGGAGCTCAGTTGGGTTCTGTAGGGAGGGACATAGGAATGGAAGTTGTCAGTTCAGGGGGGTTCTGTAGGAGAGGGATATAGGGATGGAAGTTGTCAGGTGCTCAGTGGGGTTCTGTAGGGGAGAGACATAGGGATGGAAGTTGTCAGGAGGTCAGTGGGGTTCTGTAGGGGAGGGACATAGGGATGGAAGTTATCAGGTCAGTGGGGTTCTGTAGGGGAGGGACATAGGGATGGAAGTTGTCAGGAGGTCAGTGGGGTACTGTTGTGGAGGGACATAGGGATTGAAGTTGTCAGGTCAGTGGGGTTCTGTAGGAGGGACATAAGGATGGAAGTTGTCAGGAGCTCAGTGGGGTTCTGTAGGGGAGGGACATAGGGATGGAAGTTATCAGGTCAGTGGGGTTCTGTAGGGGAGGGACATAGGGATGGAAGTTGTCAGGAGGTCAGTGGGGTACTGTTGTGGAGGAACATAGGGATGGAAGTTGTCAGAAGCTCAGTTGGGTTCTGTAGGGGAGGGACATAGGGATGGAAGTTGTCAGGAGCTCAGTGGGGTTCTGTAGGGGAGGGACATAGGGATGGAAGTTGTCAGGAGCTCAGTTGGGTTCTGTAGGGGAGGGACATAGGGATGGAAGTTGTCAGGAGCTCAGTGGGGTTCTATAGGGGATGGACATAGGGATGGAAGTTGTCAGGAGGTCAGTGGGGTTCTGTAGGGGAGGGACATAGGGATGGAAGTTGTCAGGAGGTCAGTAGGGGAGGGACATAGGGATGGAAGTTGTCAGGAGCTCAGTTGGGTTCTGTAGGGGAGGGACATAGTGATGGAAGTTATCAGGTCAGTGTAATGTGTATAGTACAGTTCATATAGCGTCTTGTGCTTGGGTGCGATGAAAATACATGAGACACAGGTTTGATATAGAAAGTCTTGTATTACTTCATACAAGTTGGCAAAAATAGTCACACAGTTTGCAGACACAGAAGCAGGAGACACAGCAGGCCAGAGTAATCTAAGCTCAGCAATCACTCTCCACAACAGGTTCAGGATCTTCTTCTCTGTTACCGTAAGTCCATGCAAACGTGGGTCTTTCAAAGAGCAGGGTTCAGAGTCCACAAGTGCTTCAGAGTTCCTCAGTAGGAATAGCTGGAGTACAAGGTCCAAGGCTTCAGGAGTCAGGTCACAGGTTCACTGCAGGCTAGATTCTGAAGCACTGATTGCTCAGCTGTGGCTGCTTAAGAAGCAAAAGGAGAGAATCAGGGCGGGAACATGCAAGCTGGAAACTCCATATTGACTGAGGGCAAGATAGCTGCAGCAAGACAAAAAGTAAAATGGCTGACGAACAAACTGAGTTTCAGGAACATGTATACAGAACCTTACATTACTCCCCCCTTAGGGACAACCTCCGGATGACCTCAGACCAGGCTTGTGTGGGTACCTCTGATGAAACTGACGGAGCAAGCGAGGAGCATTAACGTTATTGACTGGTTCCCATGAGTTGTCCTCCACTGGGTAGCCCTGCCATTTAATCAGATATTGTAACTGATTTCTATACAACCTGGAATCTAAAATCCTTTCCACCGCAAATTCTTCCTGACCATCGACTAGCACTGGGTCAGGGCAAGGAGAAGAACGTCCAGGAAACGTATTGGGTGTCGCAGCCTTTAGTAGGGATACATGAAAGACAGGGTGGATTCTCATAGTTCTGGGCAGTTGAAGACGACAAGCAACGGCACTTATAATTTTACTGATTTTATAGGGTCCAATGTACTTATGTCCCAACTTAGACGATGGAATCCTTAACTTAAGATTTCTGGTTGACAGCCAGACCAAGTCTCCTACCTTGAAAGCTGGTGCAGGTTTACGAAATTTATCTGCTGCTTTCTTGTACCTTTCCTGAGCCGATTCCAGATTCTCCTTTAGAAGATCCATATTCTTCTGTAAAGACGTGATTCTTTCGGCCACTGCTGGCAAAGGCTTTTCTATGGGAAACCGTGGTAGAATGTTAGGATGATAACCTAGATTAGAGTAAAAAGGAGACTGCTTAGTGGAGGCACTCTGAGAGTTGTTATAAGAGAATTCAGCTAATGGAAGTAGATCCACCCAATCATCCTGTAGATGGCAGATAAAGCAGCGGAGATACTGCTCCAGGGTTTGATTGGTTCGTTCGGTCTGTCCATTAGTCTGGGGATGAAAAGCAGAAGAAAGGTTTACTTTAATGTCCAATGCTGCACAGAAATTTTGCCAAAACCTAGAAGTGAATTGCACCCCTCGATCCGAAATAACCTCATCCGGTACTCCATGTAAGCGAAACACATCTTTAATCATCAAATTTGATGTCTGTTTTGCAGTGGGTAAGCCGACACAAGGGATAAAATGAGCTGCCTTTGTTAGACGGTCAACCACCACTAGAATGGTGTTCTTCCCTTGAGAGGTTGGTAACTCCACAATGAAGTCCATAGAAATGGATCCCCACGGGCGGGACGGGGTGGGAAGAGGCTGTAACAGACCAGTTGGTGAGGAGCGAGGTGTTTTGCATCTTGCACAGACTTCACATGAAGTGACATAGTTTAAAACATCCTTCCTGCAAGTGGGCCACCAAAAGAAACGAGAAAGAAATTCCTGTGTCTTTAGAATTCTTCTATGCCCAGCTATCTTGGAGTCGTGAATGAGTTGCAATACTCTCAATCTGACTGTTTCAGGAATATACAGGCGTTGTCCCTGAATCCACACACCATTCTTAAAGACAAGACTTACGTCCCTTGGGGGTTGTGCCAAAAAGGAATCCGCATGGTATGCTTCCTTGATGTCCTTAAGTAGGTCTTGATTATGAATCACTCCTAGGAATCTAGAGTCAGGAAGAATAGTCTTAGGAGGAGTAATTGGACGTGTCTCTGCTGAGTAAATCCTAGAGAGTGCATCAGCCTTTCCATTGCGCGATCCTGGTCTATAAGAAATGATAAAATTAAATTGGTTTAAGAAAAGATTCCAGCGAGCCTGGCGAGGAGTCAGGCACTTAGCAGACCTGATAAATTCAAGGTTACGATGGTCTGTCAGGACGACTATTTGCTGTGCAGCTCCCTGGAGAAGGTGTCTCCATTCTTTGAAGGCGGCAATAATGGCCAACAACTCTCTATTGCCCACATCGTAGTTCCTCTCAGCCGAAGACAACTGCTGGGAAAAGAAGGCACAGGGATGCAAGACATTCTTCTCACCTGTTCTCTGAGAGAGTATAGCTCCAACGGCACAGTCTGAAGCATCCACCTCTATTATGAAGGCAAGCTCGGGGTTGGGATGTACTAGGATAGGTGCAGTGGTAAATTTATCTTTTAGATGGGAAAATGCTTCCTGGGCTTGGGGAGTCCAGGAGAACCTAGACTCTTTCCGGGTAAGTTGGGTGATAGGTGACACTACCTGAGAGAAATTTCTAATGAAACGTCTATAGAAGTTGGCAAACCCGATGAAGCGCTGTACCTCCTTCACATTTCTAGGACTTGGCCAATCCTTGATGGCTTGGGTTTTGCTTCCATCCATACTAATTCCTTGTGTAGACAGTACATACCCCAGAAATTGAATTTCGGTCCTATGGAATTCACACTTTTCAAGTTTGATGTAAAGATGATTTTGTCTTAGACGTTCCAAGACCATTCTCACATGTCCATGATGTTCCTCTGTGGAGTTAGAAAAAATTAGAATATCATCCAAATAAATCACCACGAATGTATCTAGGAGATCCCTGAAGATGTCATTCACCAAGTGTTGGAAAGTGGCTGGGGCGGTACTCAGACCAAAAGGCATAACTAGATATTCAAAGTGTCCATAGCGTGACCTGAATGCAGTCTTCCATTCATCCCCAGGTCTAATACGGACTAAGTTATAGGCCCCACGAAGATCTAGTTTAGAGAAAATTTTGGCATGTCGCACTCTCTCCAATAACTCAGGGATTAAAGGCAATGGATAACGGTTTCTAATAGTAACCTTATTGAGTTCCCTATAGTCTACGCAGGGTCTCAGAGATCCATCTTTCTTCTTTACAAAAAGATGGGTGCACCTGCAGGAGATGAAGAGGGGCGTATGAAGCCCTTGGCTAGATTTTCGTCTATGTAATCCTTTAAAGCCTTTAGCTCGGGCCCCGCCAGGGGTAGATCTTACCAAAAGGTATCTCTGCTCCAGGCAATAATTCAATTGGACAATCATATGGACGGTGAGGAGGAAGCTGGTCAGCGTTCTTCTTGTCACATAAATCCACATAGTCCTGGTATACAGCTGGTAGTTCAGGGACTGACATGGTTCCTTTAGGAACAGAGCAAGCTGAAACTTTTGGACTCATCTGTTTCTCTGGAAAGAGTAATTCCTTGGTCTCCCAGTTAATGGTAGGATTCTGAGCCTGCAGCCATGGTAGCCCTAGAATAATGGGAAAGTGGGGAGAAGAGATAAGCATAAAGGACAGTTTCTCTTGATGATCTTTACCCATAAGAACCTTCAAAGGCTCTGTTTCCTGATCCACTGGTCCAGAGGTCAGCAGGGAGCCATCCACAGTTTCCATCTGTACTGGAGTAGCCTTCTTCACTGAACGTATCCCGTTTCAAAGCAAAGGAGACATCCATAAAATTTCCACTTGCCCCTGAGTCGATCATAGCAGAGCTAGACACCCAAGCTGAGTCAACCCAGAGTTTGATGGAAAGAAAGCAATGAGAATTGTTTTTCTTACAACTCAGCTGGGACACCGCTGAGGAAACTTGAAAAATGGCAGCGTTTACACAGTCAACGTCCTCAGAGGTAACGGAGTTTAAGTCCGAGAAATCAAGATCTGTTGCTGCAGATCTCTCTGGAGCTTGAGGCTCGGACCTGACAGATCCCCTCTCGCAACACTCACAGTGAATGAGTGCTGCAGTAGTCTTACGAGAACGGCTGGGGCAGTCTATAATGAAGTGCCCTGACTTACCACAATAGAAACATAGATTCTCCTTAAAACGATGTTCCTTGCGTGCATCACTAACCCGTCGTTGTAAAGAGTCTACCTGCATGGGTTCAGGCTCAGGTTCCCGTGTAATCCTACTCAAAGGTTCCCTAGCTGGAGAGGAAGGTAGGAAAAGGTTAGTGCGATTGCTTTCGAACCATCTCTCTTGCCTGCGTTCAGTCAGACGAGTATCAATACGGATGCAGTAGTTAATAAAGTCACCTAACGCAGTGGGAGGGTCGGCACGAGCAAGTTCATCCTTAATCAGTGGCGATAACCCCTTTCGAAAAATAGATTTTTTGGCGGAACTGTCCCAGGTGGTATCAAGGGCCCATCTCCTGAAATCCAAAGCATATTCAGCTACCGAGTGCTTACCTTGGCGCAAAGCTAACATGGCTGCTTCAGCTGTTGCACCTCGATTGGGGTCATCAAACACCTGCCCCATGGCTGAAATAAAAGCATCAAGGTGATTCAAACAATCATCCTCAGTCTCAATCAGAGGGTTTGCCCACATCAAAGCCTTGTTGGTAAGCAACATAATTATAGTAAGCACCTTAGATCGTTCAGTGGGAAATTGTGAAGCATGTGCAGAAAAAAAAAAGATTGCATTGATTAATAAATCCCCTGAATTTCTCACGTTCACCGCCAAAACGAAAAGGGGGCAACTTGGGAATCCCAGAACTCGGGGCTACGGCAGGAGCCTGGACTCGCCCCTCTAGAACCTCAATCCTGGCTCGCAAATCCTGGGCAGTCTGTCCAAACACTTGCATATTGTGATTATTGAGGTCCTGTAGGTTTGTAAAACGGGTCTTTATATTCTGCAAATCTGCAAGGATATTATCAGTCACTCCGCAAAGTTCCTTTATGCGGGCCTCCATTTTCCAGATCTTTTAAGACAGGAGTACTGGAAGGAGAGGAGAAGAAGAAAAAAAAAAAAAAAAAACAATAGTGTTTACCTGTGGTAACACTGCAGAGAGAAAAAAAAATTAAGGGAACTGCTCACCTGGAATGGTTGTGAGAAGTCACAACCACTATCATCACAGAAAGTTCAACCGGACATCTGATATCCACAGTTACAGCAGACAAAAAAAAAAGAGAAAAGAAAAAAAAAAAACAATAGTGTTTACCTGTGGTAACACTGCAGAAAAAAAAACTTAAGGGAATTGCTCACCTGGAATGGTTGTGAGAAGTCACAACCACTGTCATCACAGAAAGTACAACCGGACATCCGATATCCACAGTTACAGCAGACACAGCCTTTCCAGACCCAGCAGACACTAACGTTTGGCTTCAGAATCTTGTAATGTGTATAGTACAGTTCATATAGCGTCTTGTGCTTGGGTGCGATGAAAATACATGAGACACAGGTTTGATATAGAAAGTCTTGTATTACTTCATACAAGTTGGCAAAAATAGTCACACAGTTTGCAGACACAGAAGCAGGAGACACAGCAGGCCAGAGTAATCTAAGCTCAGCAATCACTCTCCACAACAGGTTCAGGATCTTCTTCTCTGTTACCGTAAGTCCATGCAAACGTGGGTCTTTCAAAGAGCAGGGTTCAGAGTCCACAAGTGCTTCAGAGTTCCTCAGTAGGAATAGATGGAGTACAAGGTCCAAGGCTTCAGGAGTCAGGTCACAGGTTCACTGCAGGCTAGATTCTGAGCACTGATTGCTCAGCTGTGGCTGCTTAAGAAGCAAAAGGAGAGAATCAGGGCGGGAACATGCAAGCTGGAAACTCCATATTGACTGAGGGCAAGATAGCTGCAGCAAGACAGAAAGTAAAATGGCTGACGAACAAACTGAGTTTCAGGAACATGTATACAGAACCTTACAGTCAGTGGGGTTTTGTAGGGGAGAGACATAGGGATGGAAGTTGTCAGGTCAGTGGGGTTCTGTAGGGGAGGGACATAAGAATGAAAGTTGTCAGGAACTCAGTTGGGTTCTGTTGGGGAGGGACATAAGAATGAAAGTTGTCAGGAACTCAGTTGGGTTCTGTTGGGGAGGGACATAGGGATGGAAGTTGTCAGGAGGTCAGTAGGGGAGGGACATAGGGATGGAAGTTGTCAGGAGCTCAGTTGGGTTCTGTAGGGGAGGGACATAGTGATGGAAGTGGTCAGGAGGTCAGTGGGGTTCTGTAGGGGAGAGACATAGGGATGGAAGTTGTCAGGTCAGTGGGGTTCTGTAGGGGAGGGACATAAGAATGAAAGTTGTCAGGAACTCAGTTGGATTCTGTTGGGGAGGGACATAGGGATGGAAGTTGTCAGGAGCTCAGTTGGGTTCTGTAGGGAGGGACATAGGGATGGAAGTTGTCAGGTCAGGGGGGTTCTGTAGGGGAGGGATATAGGGATGGAAGTTGTCAGGAGCTCAGTGGGGTTCTGTAGGGGAGAGACATAGGGATGGAAGTTGTCAGGAGCTCAGTTGGGTTCTGTAGGGGAGGAACATAGGAGAAGTGCGAGCTCAGTCGTCTGTGGAACAGGAGGAGTGTCGAGTCAGTGGGAGGTGTTATGTTTCGGTAGCTGAGGAGTGCAGGCAAAAAAGGCAATACACCAGAGCAGTTGGAATCTATGAGATTGCAGTACCCTGACTAACCACAACTAGAGGCAGCCGTGGAGCGTTCCTACGTTGGTCCTAGACGCCTCGTCACAGCCTGAGAAACTAACTACACCTAAAGATAGATATAGGAAAGCTATCTACCCCGGAGCAGAACCCCAAAGATAATAGAAAGCCCCCAAACATGTAATGGCGGTTAGACAAGAAGAAATACTGACACAGACAGAAAATAGTATGAGCAAACATTGGGGCCCAAACTAACTAAATAGAAAAGGATAGGAAGGGTACTTACTGCAATCCCAGAAAACCCTGAAAAGCACCAACTCTACTAATTTCAAAAACACCTGAGATCACACGACCTCTACCACCTAAATTAGTTCTCTGGTGTAACAAAATCAAAACAGCAGCCACTGAAAAAACTGGAAAAAGCAAAAGTACAAACATCAGTGGCTGAACTAAACTGAGAGGGCAAAAGCCCCCGGAGGGGACCCTGAAGGCCCCCACAGAAGTGCAGGACAAAATGCAAAAATCAAGCACAAAAACAAAAAGAAGAAAATGTCTTATCTGTTAGCAGGAGATGCAGACACGACACAGCAGGCTACAAGGGAAACAGGAATCAAGGATAGAGACTAGAACAATTGATCACCGGCAACCCTGATGGGAAGGTGACTCACTTATATAAGACCAGTCAGTAACACCTGATTCCCAATCCTCACAATCTTCACTGGACAGACCAGCACCGCTTGTAACCACCAGAGGGAGCCTCTGCTCAGAACTCATCCCAAGCCCACTCAAAACAGTACCCCCCCCTTGAGGAGGGGTCACCGAACACTCATTTGAGCAACCAGGTCGGTCAGGATGAGTTCTATGGTACGCACGGATGAGTCTCCTAGCATGGATGTCCGAAGCAAACACCCAAGAATTGTCTTCCTGACCATAACCTCTCCACTTAACCAAATACTGGAGTTTCCGTCTAGAAAAACGAGAATCTAATATTTTCTCAACCACATACTCCAGATTGCCCTCAACCAAAACAGGGTCAGGAGGCACAGCAGCAGGAACCACTGGCTCAACAAACCTCTTCAACAAGGACTTGTGGAACACGTTATGGATCTTAAATGTCCCTGGAAGAAGCAAACGAAAAGAAACAGGATTAAGAATCTCCATGATCTTATAAGGTCCAATGAACCTAGGCTTAAATTTAGGAGATGCTACTCTCATAGGAATATTTT
Organism: Oophaga sylvatica; assembly: GCA_033576555.1. NCBI lineage: Eukaryota > Metazoa > Chordata > Amphibia > Anura > Dendrobatidae > Oophaga > Oophaga sylvatica. The sequence continues at coordinate 11,820 of JARQOD010007137.1, read as the reverse complement.
TTGAGGACAACCAGACCAAGTCCCCTACTTTAAACCGAGGACCATCAGTCCTATGCCGGTTAGCAAACCGCTGGGCCCTCTCCTGAGAGAGGGACAACCTCTCCACTACCTGGTCCCAAATCTGTTGCATACGCTCCACAACAGAGTCAACACCTGGACAGACAGAAGCCTCCGTCTGTCCTGAAGAAAATCGAGGGTGAAACCCAGAATTACAGAAAAACGGAGACATCAAAGTGGCAGAGCTAGCCCTATTATTAAGAGCAAACTCAGCCAAAGGCAAAAAAGAGACCCAGTCATCCTGATCAGCAGACATAAAGCATCTTAGATAAGTCTCCAATGTCTGGTTTGTTCTCTCAGTTTGACCACTGGTCTGAGGATGAAACGCCGAGGAGAAAGACAATTGAACACCAAGTTTAGAACAAAAGGTCCTCCAAAATCTGGAAACAAACTGGACTCCTCTGTCAGACACAATGTTCTCAGGAATGCCGTGTAAACGAACCACGTGCTGAAGGAACAAAGGCACCAATTCAGAGGAGGAAGGCAACTTAGGTAATGGCACAAGATGTATCATCTTGGAAAACCTATCACAAATCACCCAGATGACGGTCATTCTCTGAGAAACAGGGAGGTCGGAAATGAAATCCATAGAGATATGGGTCCATGGTCTCTTGGGCACAGGCAATGGCATCAACAAACCACTAGAGCGAGAGCAAGGCTTGGAGCGAGAGCAAGTCCCGCAGGACTGCACAAATTCCCTGACATCACGAGACAAGGTAGGCCAACAAAAGGACCGACTAACCAAGTCTCTGGTACCAAAAATTCCGGGATGACCGGCCAACGCGGAACAATGAATTTCAGGGCAGCGCTCGGGCCTATCCTCCTGACACCCCTCCAGAGCCAGTCTCAAATTGGGCGAGATGGCGGAAAGAACTACACCTTCTTTCAAAATCACAGAAGGAACAGATAACTCAGGAGAGTCCGCAAGGAAGCTCCTCGAGAGGGCATCCGCCTTAACATTCTTAGTGCCAGGAAGAAAGGAAACCACAAAATTAAAACGTGTGAAAAACAAGGCCCACCTGGCCTGTCTAGGATTGAGTCGCTTGGCAGATTCCAGATAAACCAGATTCTTATGGTCAGTAAGGACCACCACCTGATGTTTGGCTCCCTCCAGCCAATGTCTCCACTCTTCAAAAGCCCACTTCATGGCCAATAACTCCCGATTACCCACGTCATAATTACGTTCAGTAGGAGAAAATTTTCGAGAGAAAAAGGCACAAGGGTTACTTTTAGAGGTCTCTGGATCTTTTTGGGACAAAACGGCACCTGCCCCAATTTCAGAGGCATCAACCTCCACCTGAAATGGCAGAGAAACATCAGGCTGCCATAGAACAGGAGCAGAAGTGAATCTCTGCTTAAGTTCCTGAAATGCAGAGACTGCCTCAGGAGGCCAATTCACCACATCAGAACCCTTTTTGGTCAAATCAGTTAATGGTTTAACAATAACCGAGAAATTACCAATAAATTTACGATAAAAATTGGCAAAACCCAAAAATATTTGAAGAGCCTTTAATGAAGTAGGTTGGACCCAATCACAGATGGCCTGAACCTTGACCGGGTCCATTTCAATAACAGATGAGGACAAAATTAATCCCAGAAATGAGATCCTCTGTACGCCAAAAAGACACTTTGATCCCTTCACATACAGAGCATTCTCTCTCAAAATCTGGAATACAGTTCGAACATGTTTCACATGAGAGTCCCAGTCATTAGAAAAAATCAAGATATCATCCAAATAAACAATCAGAAATTTATCCACAAAATCCCTGAAAATGTCATTCATGAAGGACTGGAAGACAGAAGGAGCATTAGTGAGCCCAAAGGGCATCACAAGGTACTCAAAATGCCCCTCCGGGTATTGAATGCCGTCTTCCATTCATCCCCGTGCTTAATGCGAATAAGGTTATATGCCCCCCTGAGGTCAAGCTTGGTAAACCAAGTAGCGTTTTTCACCCTGGAAAACAGGTCAGAAATCAAGGGTAACGGGTATTGATATTTCACAGTAATATTGTTCAAAAGACGATAATCAATACACGGCCTTAATGAACCATCCTTTTTGGCCACAAAGAAAAAACCGGCACCTAAGGGTGAAGAGGATGGTCTGATATGACCCTTCTCCAATGACTCCTTGATATAAGACCGCATAGCGTCATGTTCAGGTACAGACAAGTTAAAAAGGCGACCTTTAGGTAATTTACTACCAGGCTGTCATGTATAGTGTACAGTTCCTATAGCGTCTTGTGCTTGGGTGCGAGGAAAACACAGGAGACATAGGTTGAAATGAAATGACTTGTATTACTTCATACAAGCATGCTGAAAAGTTCACACAGTTTGCAGGAACAGCGACAGGAGACACAGCAGGCCAGAGTAACTTCAAGCACTACAATAAATCTCCAGAGCAGGTTCAGGATCTCTTCTCTGTACCGTAATTCCTCTGCAAACATGGATTCACCAAACAGCAGGTTTCCAGAGTCCAAAAGTGTTCCAAGGTTCCTCAGTAGGGAATAGCTGGAGTACAAGTCCAAGGCTTCCAGGAGTCAGGTCACAGACTGACTGAGGCTTGATTCAGGAGCACTGATTGTTCAGCTGAGGCTGCTTAAGAAGCAAGAGGGAAGAATCAGGGCGGGAACACGAAAACTGGAAACTCCATATTAACCCCTCTCTGACATTAGACGTACTATCCCGTCCATAAAACCCGTGCCATTCTGACCATGGACGGGATAGTACGTCATGCCCTTTAATGCGACATCGCGACTTAAGTAGCGGTGATCGCATTAAAATTCCGACGCCAGCTTACCTCTTGGAAGTTGGCGTCGGCATCCCGGGCTGCGTCCTCCCCCCTCAGGCCTCCCGATCGCTGTGATTGGCTGTTGAATTCTGAACAGCCAATCACAGCCTTTCTCACTGTTTCAGCCAATCAGAGCGGCTAAAACAGTGAGATCGCAGGCTAGGATCGAGTACCGATGTACTCGATCCTAGGCCTGGGCCTAGGAAAGTCCAGACCCCCCCCGGATTGGCGCGATCGCCGATCACATCGATCGCGCCAATCGCAGGGCACAGCCGCGGTATATCCGCGCTGTGCCCTGCCTGTACCTGCCTGGATCGGTGCAGTAATAGCACCGATCCTAGGCCAGGGCCTGTAGGGCATGAAGGAGCTGATTGGCGCGATCGATGTCATCGACGATCGCGCCAATCACAGGGCACAGCAGCGGTGTGACCGCTCTGTGCCCTGCTAGGTGACCTGCCGGTGACCTGCCTAGGAATCGGAGCTGTGAGCTCCGATTACTAGGCCGGTGCCTAGCAACCGGCAATGCAGGGGTCTCCTTTGATTGGTGGGATTGATGTGATCATCGATCCCACCAATGACAGGTCACAGCAGCGATGTGACCGCTCTGTGACCTGTCTGCAAACTGGATCTGACCTGTCTGACCGCACTGCAGGGGTCCTCACACTTGCTGAGGATTCCTGCTGTGCGGTCACACTGCCAGATCTCCTCCTGTGCTGGGCCTTGTGGTGCCACAGTAGCCTGTGACACCACAACTCCTGCTGAAGAGAGAAGAAAGAAGAGAGAAGAAAGAAGAGAGAAGAAAGAAGAGAAAAGAAAGAAAAGACTACAAACGTGAGTTTTTGAGCCCCGATCCCTGCCCGATCCACCCCAATCCCCCCATTCCCCCCTCCCCCCTTTCCCCCTCTTTTTACCCCCCCTTTGCGCCGCCGAACGTTGATTGGTGACGCAGTTCACCGATCAACACTTTCGCACCCCCCTCCGTGCGCACATCCAGCAGCCACGGAACTTTGATAAGTGACACCAGTCACTTATCAGAGCTCGTTCCTGCCGTTTTTTGTTTTTTTTTCACCAACTTTTCCGCCACTCCCGTGCGCACATCCAGCAGCCACGGAACTTTGATAAGTGACACCAGTCACTTATCAGAGCTCGTTCCTGCCGTTTTTTTTTTTTTTTTTTTTCACCAACTTTTCCGCCACTCCCGTGCGCACATCTAGCAGCCACGGAACTTTGATAAGTGACACCAGTCACTTATCAGAGCTCGTTCCTGCTGTTTTTTTTTTTTTTTTCCCACCAACTTTTCCGCCACTCCCGTGCGCACATCCAGCAGCCGCGGAACTTTGATAAGTGACACCAGTCACTTATCAGAGCTCGTTCCTGCTGTTTTTTTGTTTTTTTTTTCATCTCCCTTTCCGCCACTCCCGTGCGCACATCCAGCAGCCGCGGAACTTTGATAAGTGACAGCGGTCACTTATCAGAGCTCGTGCCTGCCAGTTTTTTTTTTCACCCCCCTTTCCGCCACTCCCGTGCGCACATCCAGCAGCCGCGGAACTTTGATAAGTGACAGCGGTCACTTATCAGAGCTCGTGCCTGCCAGTTTTTTTTTTTTTTTCACCCCCCTTTCCGCCACTCCCGTGCGCACATCCAGCAGCCGCGGAACTTTGATAAGTGACACCGGTCACTTATCAGAGCTCGTGCCTGCCAGTTTTTTTTTCACCCCCTTTCCGTCACTCCCGTGCGCACATCCAGCAGCCACGGAACTTTGATAAGTGACACCGGTCACTTATCAGAGCTCGTGCCTGCTGGTTTAGACTTTTTTTCACAGGCCTTTTTTTTCCCTATTCGCTTTCTTTTCTTTTAGCTTTTTCTTTTCAGCTTAGTTTACACCAATCACTATCCCCCCCCCCCACACACACACACAGTTATAAATAAAGTTCACACAAAGCACCACATTCACAAAAAAAAATGTCCCGCCCGTCACGCTCATCCCAACAGCGCTATTCAGTGGAGGAGGCATACGCTATCCTTGCCTCCGACACTGATAGCGAGGGAGAGGATCCCACATTTCTTTATTTTTCAGATGAAGATTCTTCTTCCTCCTCATCTTCCTCCTCGGGTCCTGCGGAACCGCCACGCAGACGCCCCAGGACAGAACATGAGGCAGCGCCCGCCCCTGAAAATGAACCAGCGCACCCCTCTTCGGACCGTTGGACCCCGGCCCCCGAAAATTACGAGCCACTGATTCCTGATTTTGTGGCAGAATCAGGAATCAGGTTTGACTCCACCGGCTTCACAGAAATAGACTTTTTCAAAGTCTTTTTCTCTGAGGATTTAATTAACCTCATGGTGGATCAAACAAATTTGTACGCTCGGCAATTTTTGGCGCAAAACCCCCGTTCATCATTTTCCAACTGGTCTCCTGTAGACGCAGTTGAAATGATGCAGTTTTGGGGCCTGGTCCTCCATATGGGGATCCTGAAGAAGCCAGAAATTCGGCAATATTGGAGTGTTGATATTTTATACAACACTCCACTGTTCCGAATGGTCATGGCTCAGACGCGTTTTGAGGCCATCCACAAATTCCTGCATTATAATGATAATGCACAGTGTCCCCCACGAGATGACCCCAACTTTGACCGCCTGTTCAAAGTTCGGCCGGTCATCGAACACTTCAACAAAAAGTTTGCTGAAGTGTACGTGCCCCAAAGGGACATCTGCGTGGATGAGTCCTTGGTTCATTTTAAGGGACGGCTCGCATTCCGCCAGTACCTGCCCAGCAAGAGGGCAAGGTACGGAATCAAACTCTACAAGCTGTGTGAGAGTACCTCAGGGTACACACACAGCTTTAGAGTTTACGAAGGAAAGGACACCAGGATTGTACCCCCTGAGTGTCCCCCCGTCCTGGGAGTGAGTGGGAAAATTGTGTGGGATTTGGTGCACCCACTGCTGGATAAAGGTTATCACCTTTACACTGATAACTTTTATTCCAGCATCCCACTCTACAAATCCCTCTCTGCGCGAGGTACCGCAGCCTGCGGTACCGTCCGCAAAAATCAGAGAGGCCTCCCGAAGACGCTACTTGGGCAGATGCTCAGAAAGGGTGAGAGCAGAGCCCAATGTAGCGACAACCTGTTGGTGGTCAAATACAAGGACAAGAGGGATGTCCTTCTCTTGACCACCATACATGGTGATGGCAGCGCCCTCAGCACTGTACGGGGTACCTCTACACAGGTCCGCAAACCGGACTGTGTACTGGGGTACAATAAATACATGGGGGGTGTTGATCTCTCTGATCAACTCCTCCAACCGTACAGTGCTTTGAGAAAGGCCAAGGTGTGGTACAAGAAGCTGTCCGTGCACATCGTCCAAATGGCAATGCTCAACGCTTTCCTGCTGTCACGATGTGCACGCAACAGCGATACGACGTACCTTCAGTTTCAGGAGGTAGTGGTTAAGGCCCTGATGTTTGGCGCTCAGGAAACAGCGGGCCCCAGTACTTCCGGAACTGAAGGTGCTCGTATCATACCAGGTCAGCATTTCCCGGGGGTGGTCCCGCCAACTGGAAGAAAAGGTAAGCCACAAAAAAGGTGCCGAGTGTGTTACAAAAGGGGAATACGCAAGGACACCACTTACCAATGCGACACCTGCCCCGAAAAACCTGGCCTGTGTATGAAGGATTGTTTCAAATTGTACCACACCTCAATGCACTACTAATTTACTTTACAGGAAAGATTAGTTCCAGAAGGGGGGCACATTTAGAAAAGTTCCTTGGGAGTCTACTTTCCAAAATTATGTCACTTGTGGGTTTTTTTTACTGTTTAGGCACATCAGGGGCTCTGCAAACGGAACATGACGCCCGCAGACCATTCCATCAAAGTCTGCTTCCAAAACGTCACAATTTCCCTTCTGAGCCCCAAATTGTGCCCGAACAGTTTTTTCCCACATATGGGGTACCAGTGTACTCAGGACAAATTGAACAACAACTTTTGGTGTCCAATTTCTCCTCTTAACCTTGGGAAAATAAAAAATTGGGGACTAAAACATCATTTGTGTGAGGTAAAAAGTAGGATTTTTTTTTTCACACCTGGGCATTATAAACTTTAGTGAAACACTTGGGGGTTCAAAGTGCTCATCACACACCTAGATAAGTTCCTTAGGGGGTCTAGTTTCCAAAATGGGGTCACATGTGGGGGGTTTCCTTGGTTTAGGCACATCAGGGGCTCTGCTAACGGAACATGACGCCCGCAGACCATTCCATCAAAGTCTGCATTCCAAAACGTCACTGCCTCCCTTCCGAGCCCTGCCGTGTGCCCAAACGTGTATCCCCCAACATATGGGGTATCAGCGTACTCAGGACAAATTGGACAACCACTTTTGGGGTCCAATTCTCCTCTTACTCTTGGGAAATAAAAAATTGGGGACTAAAACATCACTTTTGTGGAAAAAAAAATATATATTTTTTTCACGCCAGGGCATTATAACGTTAGTGAAACACTTGGGGTTCAAAGTGCTCACCACACACCTAGATAAGTTCCTTAGGGGGTCTAGTTTCCAAATGGGTCACATGTGGGGGGTTTCCACTGTTTAGGCACATCAGGGGCTCTCTAACGGAACATGACGCCCGCGACATCCATCAAATCTGCATTCCAAACGTCAACGCTTCCCTTCGAGCCCTGCCGTGTGCCCAAACAGTGGTATCCCCCCACATATGGGGTATCAGCGTACTCAGGACAAATTGGACAACCAACTTTGGGGTCCAATTTCCCTCTTACCCTTGGGAAAATAAAAATTGGGGACTAAAACATCACTTTTGTGGATTATAGAACGTTAGTGAACACTTGGGGGTTCAAAGTGCTCACCACACACTAGAAAGTTCCTTAGGGGGTCTAGTTTCCAAAATGGGGTCACATGTGGGGGGTTTCCACTGTTTAGGCACATCAGGGCCCTCCAAACGCAACATGGCGTCCGTTCGCAATTCCAGCCAATTTGGTTTGGAAAAGTCAAACGGCGCTCCTTCCCTTTTCAAGCCCTGCCGTGCGCCCAAACAGTGGTTCCCCCCCACATATGGGGTATCAGCGTACTCAGGACATGTTGGACAACAACTTTTGTGGTCCAATTTCTCCTCTTACCCTGGGGAAAATAAAAATTGGGGACTAAAACATCATGCTTGTGGAAAAAATATGATTTTTTTCTTCACGCTCTACATTACAAACTTGCGTGAAGCACTTGAGGGTTCAAAGTGCTCACCACACATCTAGATAAGTTCCTTAGGGGGTCTAGTTTCCAAAATGGGGTCACTGTGGGGGGTTTCCACTGTTTAGGCACATCAGGGGCCTCCAAACGCAACATGGCGTCCGTTCGCAATTCCAGCCATTTTGGTTGAAAAGTCAAACGGCGTCCTTCCCTTTCAAGCCCTGCCGTGCGCCCAAACAGTGGTTCCCCCCACATATGGGGTATCAGCGTACTCAGGACATGTTGGACAACAACTTTTGTGGTCCAATTTCTCCTCTTACCTTGGGAAAATAAAAAATTTGGGGACTAAAACATCATGTTGTGTGAAAAAAATATATGATTTTTTTTTCTTCACGGCTCTACATTACAAACTTGCGTGAACACTTGAGGGTTCAAAGTGCTCACACACATCTAGATAAGTTCCTTGGGGGTCTAGTTTCCAAAATGGGGTCACATGTGGGGGGTTTCCACTGTTTAGGCACATCAGGGGCCCTCCAAACGCAAACATGGCGTCCGTTCGCAATTCCAGCCAATTTTGGTTTGGAAAAGTCAAACGGCGCCCCTTCCCTTTCAAGCCCTGCCGTGCGCCCCAAACAGTGGTTCCCCCCCACATATGGGGTATCGGCGTGCTCAGGACATGTTGGACAACAACTTTTGGGTCCAATTTCTCCTCTTACCCTTGGGAAAATAAAAATTGGGGACTAAAACATCATGTTTGTGGAAAAAAATATGATTTTTTTTCTTCACGGCTCTACATTACAAACTTGCGTGAAGCACTTGAGGGTTCAAAGTGCTCACCACACATCTAGATAAGTTCCTTAGGGGGTCTAGTTTCCAAAATGGGGTCACATGTGGGGGGTTTCCACTGTTTAGGCACATCAGGGGCCCTCCAAACGCGACATGGCGTCCGTTCGCAATTCCAGCCAAATTTGGTTTGGAAAATTCAAACGCTCTCCTTCCCTTTCGAGCCCTGCCGTGCGCCCAAACAGTGGTTCCCCCCCACATATGGGGTATCAGCGTACTCAGGACATGTTGGACAACAACTTTTGTGGTCCAATTTCTCCTCTTACCCTTGGGAAAATAAAAATTTGGGGACTAAAACATCATGTTTGTGGAAAATATGATTTTTTTTCTTCCACGGCTCTACATTACAAACTTGCGTGAAGCACTTGAGGGTTCAAAGTGCTCACCACACATCTAGATAAGTTCCTTAGGGGGTCTAGTTTCCAAAATGGGGTCACATGTGGGGGGTTTCCACTGTTTAGGCACATCAGGGGCCCTCCAAACGCGACATGGCGTCCGTTCGCAATTCCAGCCAATTTTGGTTTGGAAAAGTCAAACGGCGCTCCTTCCCTTTCAAGCCCTGCCGTGCGCCCAAACAGTGGTTCCCCCCCACATATGGGGTATCAGCGTACTCAGGACAAGTTGGACAACAACTTTTGTTGTTCAATTTCTCCTCTTACCCTTGGGAAATAAAAATTTGGGGACTAAAACATCATGCTTGTGGAAAAAATATGATTTTTTTTCTTCACGGCTCTACATTACAAACTTGCGTGAAGCACTTGAGGGTTCAAACTGCTCACCACACATCTAGATAAGTTCCTTAGGGGGTCTAGTTTCCAAAATGGGGTCACATGTGGGGGTTTCCACTGTTTAGGCACATCGGGGCCTCTCCAAACGCGACATGGCGTCTGTTCTCAATTCCAGCCAATTTTGGTTTGGAAAAGTCAAACTGCGCTCCTTCCATTCCGAGCTCTGCCGTGTGCCCAAACAGTGGTTTTCCCTCACATATGGGGTATTGGCGTACTCAGGAGAAATTGCACAACAACTTTATCAGTCCTTTTTCTCCTTTTTCCCTTGTGAAAATAAAAAAAATGTTTGTAAAAGATCATTTTTGTGACTAAAAAGTAAATGTTAATTTTTTCCTTCCAGTTGCTTCAGCTCCTGTGAAGCACCTGAAGGGTTAATAAACTTCTTGAATGTGGTTTTGAGTACCTTGAGGGGTGTAGTTTTTAGAATGGTGTCACTTTTGGGTATTTTCTGCTATATAGACCCCTCAAAGTGACTTCAAATATGAGGTGGTCCCGAAAAAAAATGGCTTTGTAAATTTTGTTGTAAAAATGAGAAATCGCTGGTCAACTTTTAACCCTTATAATTTCCTAACAAAAAAAAATTTTGCTTCCAAAATTGTGCTGATGTAAAGTAGACATGTGGGAAATGTTATTTCTTAACTATTTTGTGTGACATATTTCTCTGTTTTAAGGGAATAAAAATTCAAAGTTTGAAAATTGCAAAATTTTCAAAATTTTTGCCATATTTGCGTTTTTTTCATAAATAAATGCAAGTTATATGGAAGAAATTTTACCACTATCATGAAGTACAATATGTCACGAGAAAACAATCTCAGAATCGCGAAGATCCGTTGAAGCGTTCCAGAGTTATAACCTCATAAAGAGACAGTGGTCAGAATTGTAAAAATTGGCCCGGTCATTAACGTGCAAACCACCTTGGGGGTGAAGGGGTTAACTGAGGGCAAGAGCTGCAGAAAGACAGAAAGCAAAATGGCCGACGGAAAACTGAGTTTCAAGGAACATGTCAACAGAGACAAAGAACCTTACATTACTCCCCCTTAGGGACAACCTCCGGATGACCTCAGACCAGGCTTGTCAGGGTACCTCTGATGAAACTGGCGGAGCAGGCGAGGAGCATTTACATTATTGACTGGTTCCCATGAGTTGTCCTCCACTGGGTTAGCCCTGCCATTTAATCAAATATTGCAACTGATTTCTGTACAACCTGGAATCTAGAATCCTTTCCACCATAAATTCTTCCTGACCATCGACCAGCACTGGGTCAGGGCAAGGAGAAGAACGTCCAGGAAACGTATTGGGTGTTGCAGCCTTTAGTAGGGATACATGAAAGACAGGGTGGATTCTCATAGTTCTGGGCAGTTGAAGACGACAAGCAACAGCACTTATAATCTTATTGATCTTATAAGGTCCAATGTACTTATGTCCCAATTTAGACGATGGAATCTTTAATTAAGATTTCTGGTTGACAGCCAGACCAAATCTCCTACCTTGAAAGCTGGTGCAGGTTTACGAAATTTATCTGCTGCTTTCTTGTACCTTTCCTGAGCCAATTCTAGATTTTCCTTTAGAAGATCCATATTCTTTTGTAAAGAAGTGATTCTTTCAGCCACTGCCGGCAAGGGGGTATCTATGGGAAATCGAGAAGAATGTTAGGATGATAACCTAGATTGGAGTAAAAAGGAGACTGCTTTGTGGAGGCGCTCTGAGAGTTGTTATAAGAGAACTCAGCCAGTGGAAGTAGATCCACCCAATCATCCTGTAGGTGGCAGATTAAAACAGCGGAGATACTGCTCCAGGGTCTGATTGGTTCGTTCTGTCTGTCCATTAGTCTGGGGATGAAAAGCAGAAGAAAAGGTTTACTTTAATGTCCAATGCTGCACAGAAATTTTGCCAAAACCTTGAAGTGAATTGCACCTCGATTGGGGTCATCAAAAAATGCCCATGGCTGAAATAAAGCATCAAGGTGATTCAAAACAATCATCCTCAGTCTCAATCAGAGGGTTTGCCCCACATCAAAGCCTTATTGGTAAGCAACATGATTATAGTAAGCACTTTGGATCGTTCAGTGGGAAATTGTGAAGCATGTGCAGAGAAAATAAATTGCATTGATTAATAATCCCCTGAATTTTCTCACGTTCACCGCCCAAAACGAAA
>JARQOD010007136.1:0-40176 GCA_033576555.1 Oophaga sylvatica | reverse complement strand
ATAGAAGCACAACACATAGCAAAAGAATAACAGGGATCACTTTTGAACCCAGACACTTTTGGGGTTTGCGGGGTAAAATAATCTCCAGAAACCCTCATCCCTAGGAAAAAAGGGGAGTGCGCATAAAAAATCAATAGAATGCACAACACATAGCAAAAGAATACACAAGGCAGTCACTGTTGAATCCACATGACACTGTTGGGTTTGCTGGTAGAATATTCTACCAGCAAACCCATCAGTGCCATGAGGAACAAGAGTGAGTGCAGCATAAAAAACTCAATAGAAGCACAACACATAGCCAAAGAATACACAGGGCAGTCACTGTTGAACCACATGACACTGTTGAGTTTGCTGGTAGAATATATCTGCCAGCAAACCCATCAGTGCCATAGGAACAAGAGTGAGTGCAGCATAAAAAACTCAATAGAACGCACAACACATAGCAAAAGAATACACAAGGCAGTCACTGTTGAACCACATGACACTGTTGGGTTTGCTGGTAGAATATATCTGCCAGCAAACCCATCAGTGCCATGAGGAACAAGAGTGAGTGCAGCATAAAAAACTCAATAGAATGCACAACACATAGCAAAAGAATACACAGGGCAGTCACTGTTGAACCACATGACACTGTTGGGTTTGCTGGTAGAAATATATCTACCAGCAAACCCATCAGTGCCATGAGGAACAAGAGTGAGTGCAGCATAAAAAAACTCAATAGAATGCACAACACATAGCAAAAGAATACACAGGGCAGTCACTGTTGAACCACATGACACTGTTGGGTTTGCTGGTAGAATATATCTGCCAGCAAACCCATCAGTGCCATGAGGAACAAGAGTGAGTGCAGCATAAAAAATTCAATAGAAGCACAACACATACCAAAAGAATACACAGGGCAGTCACTGTTGAACCACATGACACTGTTGGGTTTGCTGGTAGAATATATCTGCCAGCAAACCATCAGTGCCATGAGGAACAAGAGTGAGTGCAGCATAAAAAATTCAATAGAACGCACAACACATAGCAAAAGAATACACAGGGCAGTCACTGTTGAACCACATGACACTGTTGGGTTTGCTGGTAGAATATATCTGCCAGCAAACCCATCAGTGCCATGAGGAACAAGAGTGAGTGCAGCATAAAAAAACTCATAGAACGCACAACACATAGCAAAAGAATACACAAGGCAGTCACTGTTGAACCACATGACACTGTTGGTTTGCTGTAGAATATATCTGCCAGCAAACCCAATCAGTGCCATGAGGAACAAGAGTGAGTGCAGCATAAAAAACTCAATAGAAAGCACAACACATAGCAAAAGAATACACAGGGCAGTCACTGTTGAACCATCATGACACTGTTGGGTTTGCTGGTAGAATAAATCTGCCAGCAAACCCATCAGTGCCATGAGGAACAAGAGTGAGTGCAGCATAAAAAACTCAATAGAATGCACAACACATAGCAAAAGAATACACAAGGCAGTCACTGTTGAACCACATGACACTGTTGGGTTTGCTGGTAGAATATATCTGCCAGCAAACCCATCAGTGCCATGAGGAACAAGAGTGAGTGCAGCATAAAAAACTCAATAGAATGCACAACACATAGCAAAAGAATACACAGGGCAGTCACTGTTGAACCACATGACACTGTTGGGTTTGCTGGTAGAATATATCTGCCACAAACCCATCAGTGCCATGAGGAACAAGAGTGAGTGCAGCATAAAAAACTCAATAGAATGCACAACACATAGCAAAAGAATACACAAAAAAAAAAAAAAAAAAAAAAAAAAAAAAAAAAAAAAAAAAAAAAAAAAAAAAAAAAAAAAAAAAAAAAAAAAAAAAAAAAAAAAAAAAAAGAATATATCTCCAGCAAACCCATCAGTGCCATGAGGAACAAGAGTGAGGCAGCAAAAAAACTCAATAGAAGCACAACACATAGCCAAAGAATACACAGGGCAGTCACTGTTGAACCACATGACACTGTTGGTTTGCTGGTAGAATATATCTGCCAGCAAACCCATCAGTGCCATAGGAACAAGAGTGAGTGCAGCATAAAAAACTCAATAAACGCACAACACATACAAAAGAATACACAGGCAGTCACTGTTGAACCACATGACACTGTTGGGTTTGCTGGTAGAATATATCTGCCAGAAACCATCAGTGCCATGAGGAACAAGAGTGAGTGCAGCATAAAAAACTCATAGAAGCACAACACAAGCAAAAGAATACACAGGCAGTCACTGTTGAACCACATGACACTGTTGGGTTTGCTGGTAGAATATATCTCCAGCAAACCCATCAGTGCCATGAGGAACAAGAGTGAGTGCAGCATAAAAAACTCAATAGAAGCACAACACATAGCAAAAGAATACACAGGGCAGTCACTGTTGAACCACATGACACTGTTGGGTTTGCTGGTAAATAAATCTGCCAGCAAACCCATCAGTGCCATGAGGAACAAGAGTGAGTGCAGCATAAAAAAATCAATAGAATGCACAACACATACAAAAGAATACACAGGGCAGTCACTGTTGAACCACATGACACTGTTGGGTTTGCTGGTAGAAATATATCTGCCAGCAAACCCATCAGTGCCATGAGGAACAAGAGTGAGTGCAGCATAAAAAATCAATAGAATGCACAACACATAGCAAAAGAATACACAGGCAGTCACTGTTGAACCACATGACACTGTTGGGTTTGCTGGTAGAATATTTCTCCAGCAAACCCATCAGTGCCATGAGGAACAAGAGTGAGTGCAGCATAAAAACTCAATAGAATGCACAACACATGCAAAAGAATACACAAGGCAGTCACTGTTGATCCACATGACACTGTTGGGTTTGCTGGTAGAATATTTCTACCAGCAAACCCATCAGTGCCATGAGGAACAAGAGTGAGAGCAGCATAAAAACTCAATAGAATGCACAACACATAGCCAAAAGAATACACAGGCAGTCACTGTTGACCACATGACACTGTTGGGTTTGCTGGTAGAATATTCTGCCAGCAAACCCATCAGTGCCATGAGGAACAAGAGTGAGTGCAGCATAAAAAACTCAATAGAATGCACAACACATAGCAAAGAATACACAGGCAGTCACTGTTGAACCACATGACACTGTTGGGTTTGCTGTAGAATATATCTGCCAGAAACCCATCAGTGCCATGAGGAACAAGAGTGAGTGCAGCATAAAAAACTCAATAGAAGCACAACACATAGCAAAAGAATACACAGGCAGTCACTGTTGAACCACATGACACTGTTGGGTTTGCTGGTAGAATATATCTGCCAGCAAACCCATCAGTGCCATGAGGAACAAGACTGAGTGCAGCATAAAAAACTCAATAGAAGCACAACACATAGCAAAAGAATACACAGGGCAGTCACTGTTGAACCACATGACACTGTTGGGTTTGCTGGTAGAATATATCTGCCAGCAAACCCATCAGTGCCATGAGGAACAAGATGAGTGCAGCATAAAAATCATAGAACGCACAACACATAGCAAAAGAATACACAGGCAGTCACTGTTGAACCACATGACACTGTTGGGTTGCTGGTAGAATATATCTGCCAGCAAACCCATCAGTGCCATGAGGAACAAGAGTGAGTGCAGCATAAAAAATTCAATAGAACGCACAACATAGCAAAAGAATACACAGGGCAGTCACTGTTGAACCACATGACACTGTTGGGTTTGCTGGTAGAATATATCTGCCAGCAAACCCATCAGTGCCATGAGGAACAAGGTGAGTGCAGCATAAAAATCAATAGAAGCACAACACATAGCAAAAGAATACACAGGGCAGTCACTGTTGAACCACATGACACTGTTGGGTTTGCTGGTAGAATATATCTGCCAGCAAACCCATCAGTGCCATGAGGAACAAGAGTGAGTGCAGCATAAAAAACTCAATAGAAGCACAACACATGCAAAAGAATACACAAGGCAGTCACTGTTGACCACATGACACTGTTGGGTTTGCTTGAATTATTCAGCAAACCATCAGTGCCATGAGGAACAAGAGTGAGTGCAGCATAAAAAACTCAATAGAAGCACAACACATAGCAAAAGAATACACAGGGCAGTCACTGTTGAACCAATGACACTGTTGGTTTGCTGGTAGAAAATCTGCCAGCAAACCCATCAGTGCCATGAGGAACAAGAGTGAGTGCAGCATAAAAAACTCAATAGAATGCACAACACATAGCAAAGAATACACAAGGCAGTCACTGTTGAACCACATGACACTGTTGGTTTGCTGGTAGAATATATCTGCAGCAAACCCATCAGTGCCATGAGGAACAAGAGTGAGTGCAGCATAAATAACTCAATAGAACGCACAACACATAGCAAAAGAATACACAAGGCAGTCACTGTTGAACCACATGACACTGTTTGGTTTGCTGGTAGAATATATCTGCCAGCAAACCCATCAGTGCCATGAGGAACATGAGTGAGTGCAGCATAAAAAACTAAATAGAACGCACAACACATAGCAAAAGAATACACAAGGCAGTCACTGTTGAACCACATGACACTGTTGGGTTTGCTGGTAGAATATATCTGCCAGCAAACCCATCAGTGCCTTGAGGAACAAGAGTGAGTGCAGCATAAAAAACTCATTGGAATGCACAACACATAGCAAAAGAATACACAGGGCAGTCACTGTTGAACTACATGACACTGTTGGGTTTGCTGG
The DNA here is from genome assembly GCA_033576555.1 of Oophaga sylvatica. Lineage (NCBI taxonomy): Eukaryota > Metazoa > Chordata > Amphibia > Anura > Dendrobatidae > Oophaga > Oophaga sylvatica. The sequence goes on along the minus strand of JARQOD010007136.1, from coordinate 35,461 downwards.
TAGAATATATCTGCCAGCAAACCCATCAGTGCCATGAATAACAAGAGTGAGTGCAGCATAAAAAACTCATTGGAATGCACAACACATAGCAAAAGAATACACAGGGCAGTCACTGTTGAACCACATGACACTATTGGGTTTGCTGGTAGAATATATCTGCCAGCAAACCCATCAGTGCCATCAGGAACAAGAGTGACTGCGGCATTACAGATAATGAAAATACTTACTAAACACCTTTTTGAGGTTTGGAGAGGCGCTGTCCCAGCCATCCATCAACGCTGCGGCCACCTCGTTCCATAGCCGCCGGCTCACCACATTGTCCTTGTACTGCGGATCACGGCTGTCCCACAATGGGACACGCACATGGACCTGGCAGATGAGAGCCTCGTTGTCCACATACAGGTCCTCGTCCCGTTGTGGAACCTAGAAGAAACCAAATAAAAATTACAATCTTGTATATTTTTCAGAAAGAAAATAACGATAGGAACAAAAAAGAAATAGACATTCAAAGGCTAGATACTTACATTCCGTCTCGCCACCGGGACTTGACTCAGCTGCGACTGCTCCTGCTGTGACTCCTCAATGTCCGTGTCCGACGATGATGTCTGAAAAAGGAACACAAATTTTAGCCATTTGTAGATTCAGCAGCTATACTTACCCAAAGGCAGGAAGTTACTCACATCACGCTTTGCTTCGGCCAGTTCTTGCCGGGATGGGGTATATTGGGTTCCAGAAGACATGCTGCAAAAAAAAAACACATGAATACATATTACATTGTAAAGGACAGGCAGTCATTTGGTTAAAGAATACTCACATTCTTGCACTTTGGATCGGTCTTGCTGTGTCTTCAACGCAGTCAGAGTCCAGGCGCACTGTCTCCAGCCAGTATTAGAGTCCAGGCTGTACTTGGGGTCCAGGCGCAGTGTCTCCAGGCAGTATCCAGGTTGTGTAGTAGGGGTCCAGGATGGATCTTCCAGTCTCATGTAGTGTCTCCAGGCAGTATAGTATGTTCAGGCCTTTTATAGGGGTCCAGGCTGTATCTTCTGGTCTCTTTATCAGCATGCAGTCTCCAGGCAGTCTGAGTAGGGGTCTGTCTGGCACTGAAGACACCTTCCTTTATCTTCTTCTTCCATCACAAACAATGTATCTTGTATAGGGGGTGTTTAGACAAGTGTCTAGACATTGTTTACTAAAAAATTGCGTGCGCGCACAAGCGCTGACAAGCGCACAGCCACGCGCCCGCCAGCGCCACCATATACAGCAATGCTATTTATATGCGCACAGCGTGCGCACATGTGCGCACGCGCCTTTTTAAATTGGTGTGCCAAAAAAAAATGCAACATGTAGCGTCTAGCGCGTCTGGGCGCACACCTGGAAAATGCGCAGCGCACGCCAAACGCTGATGAGCGCGTGCAAGCGCTAGACCCTGCGCCCGCCATGTTAATGATAGGGGAACATTGCGCATGCGACCGATAGTGCACGATGCGCAGCGCTAAAAAACGCAAGTGTGAAAGTAGCCTCAGATCTGTGACCTATGCACCCTTCTGCACAGTTATGAAATGGCCACGAAGATGTTTAGTGCTGACAATGCCATTATCAGCATGACTATTCCAGTGATTTACATGCTGGAGCATATGTTAAACAGAATTCGGAGTCAGGTGGTGGAACAAGAGAAGGTGGAGGAAGTAGAGTTGGAGGAGTTGTATGCGGAAGGGCTAACATCTGCAAGGTCCAGACGGTCGGCAGCACCAAGGCGGCTGGCATGGGAGGGTGGGGGAGAGGGATTAACCAGGGTGCATGGTAGCAGCCAAACTAGTGAGGAAGGTTCAGGAGCCCAGCAAGAAGTGGGGGATGAACTGGCGATGGGCATGGAAGACTCATCAGATGAGGGAAACCTTGATCACATTTCTGTTGTGCGAGGTTGGGGGGAGAGGGCAGAGGAAGGAAGCAGGATTCTTACCTCGCCACCAACACAACAGGGACTTGGTGCTCCTGGATGGGCAAGACACATGAGTGCCTTCTTGCTGCACTACCTGCAACATGACCCTCAAATTGTCAGAATTCGAAATAATCCTGACTACTGGGTAGCCACACTGTTAGATCCCCGGCACAAAAGTAAATTTGCCGAAATAATTCCTGCCATAGAAAGGGATTCACGCATGCAGGAGTTTCATCAGAGACTGTTGCAGAATCTTACATGTGCTTTTCCACAAAACACCAGTGGTGCACGTAGTGAATCTCACAGTTCTAACTTGCCAACCGTGGGACTGTCGAGTCTTCAGCACTCAAACTGTAACAGAAACACAGTATCTGCTGGTGTTAACAGCATTTTTGCGGAATCCTTTCACCACTTTTTTAGCCCATTCTTTGCAAGGCCACAGGAAACAAGAAGTCAGACACATAGTCAACGACTAGAGACGATGGTACAGGAGTATCTCCAACTGAACATGGAAGCCATGACTGTGTCACTGGACCCTTGCTCTTTTTGGGCTTCCAATCTGGATAAATGGCCGGAGCTCGCCACTCACGCCTTGGAGATCTTGTCATGTGTGTTCAGCGCTGCTGGTGGTGTGCAGACAGATAAGCGCACGCGGCTGTCCACTGACAATGTAGACAGACTCACGTTCATAAAGATGAACAAATCATGGATCCGCAAGGACTTTTCTACCCCTGTGTCACCCTAGGGAGAGTCATAGCTTGAGGATTTGTTAAAATCACCTCACCAAACGTTTTAAGCATCTCTGGGGCAATTGATGCTACTTAAGTTAACTAATGTATACTAATGCCAGAAGCCTCACCAACAAAATGGCGGAATTAGAATTAATTTTGTTGGAACATAATTATGACATGATGGGGATATCTGAGATTTGGCTGGATGAGAGCCATGACTGGGCGGTTATTTTACAGGGCTATAGTCTGTTTAGAAATTAACATAAAAATAAGCGAGGTGGGGGTGTGTGTTTATATGTAAAATCATCCTTAAAACCCATCCTGCGTGATATCTGTGAATCTAATGAAGATGTTGAGTCTCTGTGGGTGGAGATTAGGGGAGGGGGGAAAAATAATAAATTACTGATAGGGGTTTGTTATAAGTCTCCTAAAATAATGGAAGCAACAGAGAATATACTCATAATGCAAATAGATGAAGCAGCGACTCAAGGAGAAGTCATTATTATCGGGGATTTCAACTACCCTGAAATACATTGGGGAACAGAAACCTGCAGTTCCAGCAAAGGTAATAGGTTTTTGACAACTATGAGAGACAATTACCTTTCACAACTAGTTCAGGACCCAACAAGAGGGGGGGCACTGCTAGACCTAATATTAACCAACAGGCCAGACCGCATATCAAATATAAGGGTTGGGAGTCACTTGGGTAATAGTGATCACAAAATAATAAGCTTTCATGTATCCTTTAATAAGATGTGTAGTCGAGGGGTTACAAGGACACTAAACTTCAGGAAGGCAAATTTCCAACGGATGAGAGATGATCTTAGTGCAATAAACTGGGACGATATCCTGAGACATAAAAATACACAAAGAAAATGGGAGACGTTTATTAGCATCCTGAATAGGACCTGTGCACAGTATATACCCTATGGGAATAAACATGCTAGAATTAGGAGGAAACCACTATGGCTAAATAGAGCTGTAAGGGGCGCAATAAGTGACAAAAAGAAAGTGTTTAGGGAATTAAAGCAAGTAGGTAGTGATGAGACATTAAATAAATACAGAAGACTGAATAAATTCTGTAAAAAGCAAATCAAGACAGCAAATCATTGCCAGAGAAAGTAAAAATAATCCCAAAATATTCTTTAACTACATAAATAGCAAGAAACTAAAAAATGATAGTGTTGGTCCCCTTAAAAATAGTCTGGGTGAAATGGTGGATGAGGATGAGGAAAAAGTTAATATGCTAAATGACTTTTTTTGCAACTGTATTTACACAAGAAAATCCCATGACAGATAACATGATCAGTGATAAAAAAAATTTCTCCATTAAATGTCACCTGCTTAACCCAGCAGGAAGTACGGCGGCGTCTAAAAATCACTAAAATTGACAAATCCCCATTTTAGGGTTCCCGCTGCTGCACAAGGGGAGTCTCGAAAAAGTCCCGCTGCGGTCCCCCATTCTTCTCCGGCCACAGTGGAGCCTGCTCAGCAGAGACGTCGGTCCCATTCCAATACTGAGCAGAGACTTGCTGCTGCGTCTCCTGGATCTGCTATTATTGCCAGTGCTGGAGCAGACGTCTTTGGGACGAAGTCCTGTGTTTCCCCTTCTGAGCATGCCCAGGGTAAGATCTCTCATTGGAGATCAGGGGTCACATGTTCACATGTTTCACCCTTCTTTTCCTCTCCGGTGAGAAGAACATTCGGGCCGATGCTTTTTCTCGCTCCGTGGTGTCCTCTGAGGAGGTGGAGGAGGAGCCTCGGTTGATTGTCCCCACAGAGAGCCTAAGAACTGTGGCTCCGGTTTCGCTTGAGTCTGTGCCTCCGGGCAAGATTTTTGTGCCCACCAATTTGCAACCAGAGGTACTCTCTTGGGCACATTCGTCCAGGGTGGGTGGACATTTTGGGGCAAAAAGGACATCTGAGTTGCTGGCGAGGACATACCGGTGGCCACATATGGTCTGTGACGTCAGGGCGATACGTTCAGGTGTGCGTATCCTGCGCCAAGAATAAGTCCCCTCGACAACGGCCAGCTGGGCTACTTTTCCCTTTACCGGTGGCAGACAGGCCTTGGGAGATGGTCGGGATGGATTTTGTGGTGGGCTTACCCAAGTCTCGGGGCTGCACCATCATCTGGGTGATAACCGACCACTTCTCCAAAATGGCGCACTTAGTGCCGTTACCACGGTTACCGTCTGCACGGGCCTTGGCAGCATTATTCATTAGGCATATTTTCCGCCTACACGGTATGCCAGACAAAATTGTCAGTGATCGAGGTCCCCAGTTTGCGTCTCGGTTCTGGAGAGAGCTGTGTCGTTTACTCAGCATTGAGTTGAATCTCTCCTCTGCATACCATCCCGAGACGAATGGGTTGGTAGAGAGGGCCAACCAGACCTTGGTCACATACTTGCGACATTTTGTCTCTGCCAGGCAGGATGACTGGGCATCCTTGCTACCGTGGGCTGAGTTCGCTCTAAATAATGCTGTGGCTGACTCCACCGGACAGACCCCATTCCTCCTGAACTACGGTCAGCATCCGCGGGTACCAGTGCCCATGCCCGTATCTTCCGCCGATTCCAGGGTGGCAGACTGGGCTGTGGAGGCACGGGACTTTTGGGACCACACCCAGGATGCCATTCAGGCCTCCAAAGAGCGGAAGAGGTTTTCGGCCGATGCCCATCGGTGCCCCGCTCCTACATTTGCTCCTGGTGACCTAGTGTGGCTTTCTGCCCGAAACATCAGGCTACGTGTAGAGTCCACCAAGTTGGCACCTCGCTTTTTGGGCCCCTTTAAAGTTCTTGAGCAGGTGAACCCGGTGGTTTACCGCCTAGCCCTTCTGCCTCGCCTTGGTATCACCGACACCTTTCACGTGTCCCTCCTGAAACCTGTGGCCATTTCCCGGTTTTCCGAGTCATCTGCCGGGACGTCGGGTTCATCTACCGACGATCATGAGGTGAACGCCATTGTTGGGTGCAAGGTGGTACGAGGCAAAAAATTTTATTTGGTGGATTGGAGGGGTTATGGGCCTGAGGATAGGTCCTGGGAGCCTGCCAAGCATGTTCATGCTCCGCAGCTCATCGCTGCCTTTGAGCGCAGTGAGGCCCATAGAAAGGGGGCCCTAGGAGGGGGGGTAATGTTAGGGTTCGAGTTCCCGCTGCTGCACAAGGGGAGTCTCGAACCAGTCCCGCTGCGGTCCCCCATTCTTCTCCGGCTGCAGTGGAGCCTGCTCAGCAGAGACGTCAGTCCCAGCGTCTTGACCATTCCAAAACTGTGCAGAAACTTGCTGCTGCATCTCCTGGATCTGCTATTATAGCAAGTGCTGGAGCAGACGTCTTTGGGATGAAGTCCTGCGTTTCCCCTTCTGAGCATGTCCAGGGTAAGATCTCTCATTGGAGATCAGGGGTCACGTGTTCAGGTACTGCAGCAGCTCCTATTGGTCCGCCAGGAAGGTTCTGAAACTACATGTGTTTTGGAACAGTTTCTCATTGGTCCTTGTTTCTGGCAGGTCCTGTAGCTGTTACTATAAAAGGGTGGCATGGCTGGGCCGCCATGCGCTAATATCAACCGTTATATGCTTTGCACCAGTGTGGTCATGCATGTGTGTGGTTAGGGCTCGGCTGAAATAAGCCCCTAGAATACCGATTTAATCGGTGAGGAGTTTGGTATGCTAGCTGGTCAGGGTCGGTGTCCTAGATGCCCTAGATTACCGGCATAACCGGTGAGGAGTTTGATTGCCGTATTCAGGGCCTGGCGTTCAGATGCCATAGATTGCGGGTGACTCCCGCGAGGACATTAGCGCATGATCACGTTCTATGTTCACTTAGCAGTCAACTGTGTACTTGGGTGCCTGACAAGACACAGAAGTTTGTCTCAGCGGCTCTGTGACGTAACAGGGTTCGCTTTCAACGCTAGACAGCGCCCTAGCGTGTTTATTTTGCGAATCAGTGGTGTTAAGTGAGTTCGCACACATCGCCATATAGCGCTGCGGCACTCCTTCTAGCGGCTCTGTGGAATAACAGAGTTCGCACATATTGCCACAGCGCGTTACGGCGTTTATTTTAGCGAATCTGCGGGATAACAGAGTTCGCTTCTTGCGCCATTTTACTAGCAGCAGGCTCCGCCTGCACGGTGGACCCCGGGCTGCGAACGCACCTCTCTACATCATATATTTGGTGCGTTCCGTAGACCCTAACACCCCGGGCCCGGATGGGATACACCCCCGAGTACTGCAGGAATTAAGTACAGTCATAGATAGACCATTATTTTTAATCTTTAAAGATTTCATAATAACCGGGTCTGTACCACAGGACTGGCGTATAGCAAATGTGGTGCCAATATTCAAAAAGGGGGCAAAAACTGAACCTGGAAATTATAGGCCAGTGAGCTTAACATCTACTGTGGGTAAAATCCTGGAGGGTTTTTTAAGGGATACTATATTCGAGTATCTGAGGGTGAAAACCTCATGACACAGTATCAGCATGGGTTTACGAGGGACCGTTCTTGTCAGACTAATCTGATAAGCTTTTTTGAAGGGGTAAGTTCAGGACTGGACCAAGGGAATGCAGTGGACGTGGTGTTCATGGACTTCTCAAAAGCTTTTGATACGGTGCCACACAAAAGGTTGATACAAAAAATGAGAACAATGGGGATAGGGGAAAATATGTGTAAGTGGGTTAAGAACTGGCTCATGGATAGGAAACAAAGGGTGGTTATTAATGGAGCACACTCGGACTGGGTCACAGTTAGCAGTGGGGTACCACAGGGGTCAGTATTGGGCCGCTTCTCTTTAACATATTTATTAATGACCTTGTAGGGGGCATACAGAGTAGTATTTCAATATTTGCAGATGACACTAAACTCTACAGGGTAATAAATACAGAGGAAGATAATTTTATATATTACAGGAGGATTTATGTAAACTAGAAGCTTGGTCTGATAAAAGGCAAATGAGCTTTAATGGGGATAAATGTAAGGTCATGCACTTGGGTAGAACAAACAAGATGTATAATTATGTGCTTAATTGTAAAACACTGGACAAAACTGTCACTGAAAAAGACCTGGGTGAATGGGTGGACGACAAACTCACATTTAGTGGCCAATGTCAGGCAGCTGCTGCCAAGGTAAATAAAATAATGGGATGCATTAAAAGAGGCATAGATGCTCATGAGGAGAACAAAAATTTACCTCTATACAAGTCACTGGTGCGACCACACTTAGAATACTGTGTACAGTTCTGGTCTCCGGTGTATAAGAAAGACATAGCTGAACTGGAGCGGGTGCAGAGAAGAGCGACCAAGGTTATTAGAGAACTAGGGGGTCTGCAATACCAAGACAGGTTATTACACTTGGGGTTATTTAGTTTGAAGAAACGAAGGCTTAGGGGTGATCTTATTACAATGTATAAATATATGAGGGCACAGTACAAAGACCTTTCTAATGATCTTTTTACTCTTAGACCTGTGACGGGGACAAGGGGGCATCCTCTACTTCTGGAGGAAAGAAGGTTTAGTCATAATCACAGACGCAGATTCTTTACTGTAAGAGCAGTGAGACTATGGAACTCTCTGCCGTCTAATGTTGTAATGAGTGATTCCCTATTAAAATTTAAGAAGGGACTGGATGCCTTTCTTGAAAAGTATAATATTACAGGCTATATTCACTTGTTTCCTAGATATTGCGTTGATCCAGGGAGCTAGTCTGATTGCCTTACGTGGAGTCGGGAAGGAATTTTTTTCCCAAATATGTAGCTTACTGTTTGCCACTTGTTTTTTTTTTTTGCCTTCCTCTGGATCAACATGTTAGGGCAGGTTAGGATAGGATATAGGTTGAACTAGATGGACTTAAAGTCTTCCTTCAACCTTAATAACTATGTTACTATGTTACTATGTTAAGTGGTGTCTGTGCCCAAAATTTTTGGAAAAAAATGGAGACTCTTTTTGGAGTCCCCGTGCTGTGTTTTATGTGACGTTGGCATCGTCAATTACAGGTGGGTTGGATCTTTCCCCCCCCTTTTAACCGTAAGAAACTACATACACTATGGCTTGGGGTAACACAGATGGTTGAGTGTCAAGACTGAGCTGTTTACTCATACTATAGCCTGGGAATCAGAGGTCTGCTCCAAAGCTTCAGTGTCTGCTAGTCAGTGGAGTAGCCACCGGCTGTAGATCTAATTAAAAAATTTTTTTGCAAATTCCTTTTTTTCTTTTTGTGGTGAAAAAGTACAAGAAAATACAATATACATAGTAAAAGGGGTAGTATAACTATAAATGTATGCATAACAACAGTACATTGGGGGGTACAGGGAGGGTTTTCCATCAATATCCAGATCAAGCATGTATTTTTCTTTTCCAATAATTTTATTCAAATTTTCAAGAACGGGAAGGGAAACAATAGGGAATAAGGAAGGGAAAGAGGGAGATAGAAGGAAAGGGAAAGGAAAAAGCAGGAAAGGCAGTGAAGGAGGAAACAATATGAAATTGTAACTATAGTACATTAGTGACAAAGTTTATAACATAAATTGAACTAATAAGAAAGAAAACAGACAATTACATTTCGTATATTAGGGAAACAATTATGTTGTGAATATGCTGGAGGCGGCTTCTGAGCTGAGGCTCCCTCCGGTGGTTGCTGACGGTAATGAACTGAGTATTGAATGGCCTTCAGCTGGCGCTGAATGGTAGGATATAATTGGCCTGAGTCCCAGCAGCCTTGCCGGTTATCAATTGTTCCTTCTGGTCTTGCTTGAAGCACTGTTAGTTTCCTACTCTCCTTCAGATAAGTGTTTGCTGTTTTTTTTTTCCTATGTTAGATTTTATCTGCTTGTTTGCTGCTTGCAGTGGACTGCAGCCTGTCCTCTTTTGGGGGTCTGGCACTGCAATTGTGCTCCGTTTGTGTCTGCACTTTTGCTTGCTCTTTTGTTACTTTTTATTTGCTGAATAGCATTTTGTTACACCAGAGATCTGATTTAGGTGGATGAGATCGTGTGATCTCAGGTTTTTTGGCAATCAGAAGTGTTGGTATTTTTGTTAGGGTTTTTTTGGATTGCAGTCAGAATTCTTTCCTGTACTTTTCTGTCTAGACAGATTGGGCCCCAGCGTTTGCTCATTCTATTTTCTGTCTGTGTCCGTGCTTTCTTCTTGTCTAACTGCTATTACATGTTTGGGGGCTTCCTATTTTCTTTGGGGATCTGCTCCGGTTCAGATAGCTATCATCTTTCTGCCTTTAGGTGTAGTTATCTCTCAGGCTGTGACGAGGCGTCTAGGATCACCGTTGGAACGCTCCACGGCTACCTCTAGTTGTGTTAGTTCAGGTTTCTGCAATCCAATAGGTTCCAGCCTCTCTGGTGCATTACCGCTTTTGCTATTTTTTGCTATTTCTCCTCAGTTACCAAAACATAACACAATTCCATCCATTTGGACCATTTTTTGAAGAATTTATCTCAGTGGTTATTAACCAATGCTAGTTTATATTCAAACGATTTATGAAGTGTGATTTTATCAACAATGTCTTGAAAAGAGGGTGACTCTGATTTTTTCCAGTAGAGAGCAATGCTGTTTTTGGTTACCAGTAGGATGTGGACTATTTACAATCTCAAATGTGGGTCAATTTTTTAAGTATTTAGTGTAAGAAGGGCCAATTGAGGTGTTAGTAGAATTTGTTTAGAAGAGATGGCATTAATATGACCCAAAACTTTCTTCCAGAGGGGACGGATTTTCGGCATTGCCAGAAAATGTGTAGGAGATTACCATAACGACCACGGTTTCTCCAGCAATTAGGTGAATGAATTTTGTTAATTTTAGATAATGTAGCAGGAGTAAAATGCCACCTTGTGAGGAGTTTGTGGTATGATTCTTGAACGGCCATAGAGAGAGAAGATGCATAGGATAGCGTACATGCATATTCCCATTCAGAGTGGTCAAACGTTAAATGAAGTTCCGACTCCCATTTAACCATGTTTTGTGTTCTGACCAACTGCGTGCTGTGGTTAAACCATTGGTAAACATAGTTAAGACTCCAAAAAATTTTATGATCTAAGTTGCAAAGTAAATTTAAAAACCGGTTCAGAAATCTGAGGGCGCACTTGCAGGAAGACATAAATTTGTTCCTTGAGAATAAAGTAGTGAAAAAATGATAGGGAGGATGAATGGAAATGTTCTTTAATAAAAGAATAAGGATAGAATTTAGAACCATCGTAGATATCTCCCAGTTTCTTAATACCCAATTTGAGCCAGAGAGGGTCCAAGACCAATCCCCTAGATTCATGGATAAGAGATAATGGAATATTCTTGAGGATATGGATTTTATCACAACCCTTTTTTGGTTTAGCAAGCCTTTTCCAGGCCTCAATGGAGGGCTGGAAAATGGGGTGGGAACTATAAGGAATTTGCTTGTTTAAGAAAAAACCTAATACTAACAAATGGGGAGGTTTGTAGTTGTTTAAAAAGAATTCTAAATCATACCAGGCTGGAGGGTCTTTATGAGGCCACCAAAAACAGCTCTGTTTGTGCAGATTAGAGCAGAGTAATAAGCCGAAATGTTCAGTAGTCCAGCTCCACCATAAATTTTTTGATTATAAGGAACATTTTGAGCCACTCTGTCTTTCTTCCTACCCCAAATAAAATGATTAAGTGAGCGGTTAGGGGTCGAGTTCCCTCTTCTGCACAAAGGGAATCTCAAGCGGTCCCTGCTGCGGTCTCCCATCTGTCTCCGGCCGCAGTGCACTCTGCTCAGCTTAAATGTCAGTCCCAGCATCTCACCCAGTCTAACATTGTGCAGAGGATTACTGCTGCTCCTCCAGGCTCTGCTATTGTAGCCAGTACTGGTTAGCGGCGAGCAGACGTCTTTAGGACAAAGTCCTTGCTTTCCCCTTCTGAGCATGCCCAGAGTAAGATCTCTCATTGGAGATCAGGGGTCACATGCTCAGGTACTGCAGCAGCTCCTCTTTGTCCGCCAGGAAGGTCCTGAAACCACTTGTGTTCTGGAGCAGTTTCCTATTGGTCCTTATCTGGCAGGTCCTGTAGTTGCTACTATAAAAGGGTGGCTGTTATGTTTTGGTAGCTGAGGAGAGCAGGCAAAAACGGCAATACACCAGAGAGGTTGGAATCTACTGGATTGCAGTACCCTGACTAACCACCACAACTAAAGGCAGCCATGGAGCGTTCCTACGTTGGTCCTAGACGCCTCATCACAGCCTGAGAGGTTAACTACACCTAAAGATAGAAAGAGGAAAGCTATCTGCCCCGGAGCAGATCCCCAAAGAACATAGGAACCCCCCAAACATGTAATGGCGGTTAGACAAGAGGAAATACAGACACAGACAGAAAATAGTATGAGCAAACGTTGGGGCCCAATCTGCCTAGACAGAAAAAGGATAGGAAGGATACTTACTGCAATCCAAAAAAAACCCTAAAAAAAGCCAACGCTACTAATTGCAAAAACACCTGAGATCACACGACCTCTACCACCTAAATTAGTTCTCTGGTGTAACAAAACTAAGCCGCAGCCACTGAAAAAACTGGAGAAGGCAAATGAACAAATAACAGTGGCTCCAGAGGAACTGAGAGGAGCCCAAGCCCCCCGGGGAGGGGGACCTGGCTAACTTCACAGAAATGCAGAGAAATATGCAAATGGTAAGTACAAAAACAAAAAACAGAAAATATCTTATCTGAGAGCAGTAGAAGAGGCAAGACTCAGCAAGCTTCCAAGTGAACCAGGAAACAACGTTGAGACAAGAACAATTGATCACCGGCAACCATGATGGGAGGGAACCTCCCTTATATAAGACCAGTCTGTGATTACTGATTGCCAATCCTCATTGAATGGTTCAGTACTGTTTGTAACCACCAGAGGGAGATTCTGCTCAGAATTCATTTCTAAAACATTCACAACAGTACCCCCCCTTGAGGAGGGGTCACCGAACCCTCATTAGTGCAACCAGGTCGGTCAGGATGAGCTCTGTGATACGCACGGATCAGTCTCCTAGCATGGATGTCCGAAGCAAACACCCAAGAATTGTCCTCCTGACCATAACCTCTCCACTTAACCAAATACTGGAGTTTCCGTCTAGAAAAACGAGAATTCAATATTTTCTCAACCACATACTCCAGATTGCCCTCAACCAAAACAGGGTCAGGAGGCGCAGCCATAGGAACCACTGGCTCGACAAACCTCTTCAATAAGGACTTGTGGAACACGTTATGGATCTTAAATGTCCCTGGAAGAAGTAAACGAAAGGAAACAGGATTAAGAATCTCCATGATCTTATAAGGTCCAATGAACCTAGACTTAAACTTAGGAGATGCAACTCTCATAGGGATATTTCTTGAGGACAACCAGACCAAATCCCCCACTTTAAACCAAGGACCATCAGTCCTATGCCGGTTGGCAAACCGCTGGGCCTTCTCCTGAGAGAGGGACAACCTCTCCACTACCTGGTCCCAAATCTGCTGCATACGCTCCACAACAGAGTCAACACCCGGAGAGACAGAAGCCTCCGTCTGTCCCGAAGAAAATTAAGGGTGAAACCCAAAATTGCAGAAAAATGGAGACATCAAAGTGGCAGAGCTGTCATGGTTTGCTGAGTTTGTGGGAAAAGGTAGGTTAAGGGTTAATTTGGATGGCTTCACTCTGGGATTCTGGGAGGCTTCTTATAGCCTCATTGTGGGGCCATTCCTTGTCGCTTATACTTTGACCCTTGGCCGAGTGTGTGTGACCCTGTGTTTTGTGCTTGTGATTCTTTATGCTTGCTTGGTTTTGACTTGGTTCTGTTCCCGTTACGAGTTCTGCCTGCCCCTCCTGTACTGCGTTGCTATCTCGTGTATGACCTCTTGCCTTTGTCCTGACAATTCTCTGCTTATCCCTCCTGTACTGCGTTGCTATCTTGTGTATGACTCCTGGCTTATGTTCTGACTATTCTCTGCTCGCCCCTTCTGTACTGCGCCGTCCTCTCCGTGTATGACCCCCGTTTGTCTGACCTGAGTTTCCCTATTCACTAATCCAGGGTCCCTGTAAAGTCCTGCACTCACCTCCAGTAGCAGAACGCTAGGCCCCGCCCCCTGTGGTCACATGATCGCAGGTCCTTTTACTTACTGCTACTCTCACCACGCTGCTCTGGTCCCGTCTGCCGGAGCCCCCCTGCGGCATCTGACCCTGGGCCCTTCCACAGTGTGGGTGAGTCACCCTGCTCAGCCGTGGCAGTTCGCTGGTGCTGACAGGGTCGTTACATTATAAGCGACCTTATATTATTCTGTGTTGGGGAAGCTAAGTATCTTTCCTAAAGAAAAAAAAAAAAGAGTGTCTAGTATCATGGATCCCATGCAAGCTTTGGCAGATCAGGTTAAAAACCTGACACTAATGTTCCAGAAACTTAATGTGGAACAGTGCACAATGGCTCAGACCCAACAACAGTTGGTGGACACTGTGCAGGGGGCTATTGCTGCAGGGTCTCCTAGCTCGGGTGATAGAGATGTTTCGCTGGTGTCCCCCGAGGCCCCGGTCAAACTGCCAGACTTCTTCTCTGGGACAAAAAGGAGTTCATGGCCTTTAAGGAGGGGTACAAGCTTTTTTTTTCTCTGAGGCCTCGTTCCTCCGGGGATGAATTCCAGAAAGTGGGGGTAGTTATTTCTCTACTTCGGGGTGCACCGCAAGCGTGGGCTTTTTCTCTGTCTCCCTCTGCCCCTGAAAGGATGACTGTCAATGCCTTTTTTGAAGCCCTGGGTCGTATATATGATGAACCCGACAGGGTTCGCATGGCTGAAGACATGGTGATGAATGTGCGCCAGGGTAAACGCTCGGCTGAGTGGTTTTGTGCAGAGTTCCGGCGCTGGGCAGCAGAAATTTCATGGGATGATGCAGCACTTCGGGGCTTATTCCGCAGAGGCTTATCTGAATGCCTCCAAGATGCCCTGGCCCTTCAGCCTCCACCTGACACCTTGAAGGACGCCATTACCCAGGCCGTACTTATGGACCGCAGGCTACGGGCTAGGGGTGTCATGCAGTCCGAGGCATCCCTATTCTCCGGTAGCAAAGAGACTGGTGTCGCTCCCGAACCCATGGAGATTGTCGCTACTTCGGTCAAAGAAAAGGAGAGGAAACGCCGCCGTGAGAAACGGCTCTGCTTTTATTGTGGAGAGTCCGGTCATTGGTAGGGTTGAGCATTCCGATACTGCAAATATCGGGTATCGGCCGATATTGGCTGTATCGGAATTCCGATTCCGAGTTCCGATATTTTCGTCATATCGGATACCGGAATCGGGATTGTCACTGTCACTGTCAGTGTCCGTCGGTCGGGTCTGTCAGGAGTCAGCGGCACTTACCTGGCAGAAGATCTCCGGCGGTCACGGGCTGGACTGCTTCATGGCCGCAATCTTCTTTCCCCGGCGGTCACATGCAGTTTCTCGCGATAACTGCAGTGACTGCTGGGTAATCCCGGCCGTAAAGCAGTCAGTCCGATGACGTCACCGCCGGGGAAGCAGGTAATCAGCTGTGCTGCGTCGCGATGACAGGCTCTGCCTGTCATTGCGATGTAGCAGAGCTGGATCGTCGTGGGACTGTCGTTATGGACTGCGTCGGACAGGTGGTATACTGTTGGTTTGTTTTTTTTTCTTTTTTTACAGGAGATCGATGGCGTCGCAGGAATGAGAGTATAATAAAATTAATGAAAACTGTGTTGTCTCTTTTATTTCATTAAAAGACTTTTTTCTTGCTTTGTCTTTTTTTTAAACATTTAAAAACTTTGGGATTAATAATGGATCGGTGTCTTATTGACACCTCTCCATTATTAACCGGGCTTATTGTCACCGTGCAATCAACGGTGACATTAACCCCTTATTACCCCGCTTGCCACCGCTACAGGGCAAGTGGGAAGAGCCGGGTAAAGTGCCACAATTGGCACATCTTTTGATGCGCCAAATGTGGGGCTGCTGTAGCCTGGTATTATCAGGCTGTTGAGGGCCAAAATCCATGGGCCTTGACAGTCTTTTAATACCAGGCCGCAGCAGTCTGCATTTTACTTGGCTGGTTAACAAAAATAGGGGGATCCCCACGCCGTTTTTTTTTCGAGGGGATCCCCTATTTTTGTTAACCAGCCAAGCTAAGCAGACTGCTGTGGCCTGGTATTATCAGGCTGGCAAGGTCCATGGATATTGGATCCTTACCAGCCTGAAAAAACCAGGCCTCAGCGGTCTGCTTCATCTGGCTGGTTAACAAAAATAGGGGGGACCCCACGCCAATTTTTTTCGAGGGGATCCCCTATTTTTGTTAATCAGCCAAGATATGCAGACTGCTGTGGCCTGGTATTATCAGGCTGGCAAGGTCCATGGATCTTGGCTCCTTAACAGCCTGAAAATCCAGGCCTCAGCGGTCTGCTTCATCTGGCTGGTTAACAAAATAGGGGGGACCCAACGCCAATTTTTTTCGAGGGGATCCCCTATTTTTGTTAATCAGCCAAGATATGCAGACTGTTGTGGCCTGGTATTATCAGGCTGGCAAGGTCCATAGATCTTGGCTCCTTAACAGCCTGAAAATCCAGGCCTCAGCGGTCTGCTTCATCTGGCTGGTTAACAAAAATAGGGGGGACCCCACGCCATTTTTTTTTCGAAAGGAACCCCTATTTTTGTTAATCAGTTCCCTCTGACGTCACTGATTGTGTCCCTGGCTGACCTGAAGTGAAAGTGGAAAGCAATCAATTAAGCTTTCCACTTAAGGGCCCGTCTCACATAGCGATATCGCTACCGAGATCGCTGCTGAGTCACTAGTTTTGTGACACAGCAGCGAGCTCACCAGCAATATCGCTGTGTGTGACATTCAGCGACGATCAGCCCCCCTGCCGGGTATCGCTGATCGTCGCTGAAATGTCAGGACCTTTTTTTGATCGCTGGTTTCCCGCTGACAGGCACACATCGCTTCGTGTGACAGGCGGGAGACCAGCGATCCGCTGGTAACCAAGGTACACAGCGGGTTTCCAGGCGTGGGGCTGTGCCTAGAAACCCGCTGTGTACCTTGGATACCAGCGCCCTGATGCAGGGAGCTGGTATCCAAGGTACACAGCGGGTTTCCAAGCGCTGCGCGGTGCCTGGAAACCCGCTGTGTACCTTGGTTACCAGCGGATCGCTGGTCTCCCGCCTGTCACACGCAGCGATGCGTGCCTGTCAGAGGGAAACCAGCGATCAAAAAAAGGTCCTGACATTTCTGCGACGATCAGCGATACCCGGCAGGGGGGCTGATCGTCGCTGAATGTCACACACAGCGATATCGCTGGTGAGCTCGCTGCTGCGTCACAAAACTAGTGACTCAGCAGCGATCTCGGTAGCGATATCGCTATGTGAGACGGGCCCTTAAGCGATGTTACCCGCAGTGTCGCTGTCCCAGATCGCTGCCTGAGCTGCCTGTTTGACAGCTCAGCAGCGATCATGTAGCGATACACCAGCGATCCTGACAAGTGCATATCGTTGTCGGGATCGCTGGTGTATCGTTATGTGACACCCAGCCTTTACTCTCCTGTCAGGCAGGAGAGGAACTCATTCATTTGGGGTTTACTGTGAGGCTGCAGCATTAGCTGCGGTCCCTGCAGTAAACATTAACCCTTTCTGAAGGATTACACCGTGGGACCCGACTGTGCATGGGATAGGTAAGAATAATTTTGCTTTTTTATTTTATTTTTATTACAGGAAATGGTTTTTGCAGTAAAATAAAAGATGGTCAAAAACATGTGTCTTTATTTCATTAAAATGATTTTTAATTAAAGTGTGTGTGTTTTATTTTTATTTCATGCAATAGGATTAATAATTGATAGTTGTCTAATTGACAGCTCTCAATTATTAACCTGGCTTAAGGTCACCTTTCAATAGCAAGGTGGCTTTAACCCCATATTAACCCATTCGCCACCGCTACAGGGCAATGGGAATAGATGGGCAAAGTGCCAGAAAGGGCGAATCTAATTATAGATTTGTCTTTCCTGGGGTGTCTGGGGGCAGATGTTAGTAGCCGGGGGGGGGCCAAAAATAATGGTCCCTCTCTGGGCTATTATTATCTGCCCCCACTCACTGGCTTTGTCTGTCTGGTTGCGAAAATAGGGCGGGAGCCCACGCATTTTTTTTCAGCAATTTTACACCTCATATATATATATACATGTCATTGAATTTGTGACACATATATATATATATATTTTTATTTGTAGTTCATACACTTCTACATAGTATAATAGCCGCTAATTCAATTGCCGGCTTTTGTGAAAATGCAGAACCCGACATGAAATGACACTTGGTGTACATAGGGTTAACCATGTCTTTTCATGTCCTTTGCTATCTAATTTGCACAAACAATTAAATCAGTCTATGTGTGCAAAATTTCACACCTGTAGGGGTTAATTAAAGGTGTAAATTCGTAGCAAAAAAGTCCGTTTTTTTTTACAACGAATTTACACCTTTAATTAACCCCTACAGGTGTGAAATTTTGCACACATAGACTGATTTAATTGTTTGTGCAAATTAGATAGCAAAGGACATGAAAAGACATGGTTAACCCTATGTACACCAAGTGTCATTTCATGTCGGGTGACCCGACATGAAATGACACTTGGTGTACATAGGGTTAACCATGTCTTTTCATGTCCTTTGCTATCTAATTTGCACAAACAATTAAATCAGTCTATGTGTGCAAAATTTCACACCTGTAGGGGTTAATTAAAAGTGTAAATTCGTAGCAAAAAAGTCCGTTTTTTTTACAACGAATTTACACCTTTAATTAACCCCTACAGGTGTGAAATTTTGCACACATAGACTGATTTAATTGTTTGTGCAAATCACATAGCAAACGACATGAAAAGACATGGTTAACCCTATGTACACCAAGTGTCATTTCATGTCGGGTGCTTCTGTCTTTTCACTGAAGCCGGCTTTACCCGGCAATTGAATCAGAGGATATTTTACTATGTAGAAGTGTATAAACTATACATATATGTATATATATATGTCACAATGACATGTATATATATATATGTATTCTATGTGTGTATATTTAGTGTTTACAAGGAAAGAAAGAGGTTTTTTTTAGTTGCGATATTTTGTTCCCATAGACTTACATGGGACTTCCGGTATCGGTATCGGGTATCGCCGATATTTTAGTGATATCGGCGATACCATTCCGATTCCGATACTTTAGGATATCGGAAAGTATCGCTCAACTCTAGTCATTGGATAAAAGATTGTCCCTCGTGTCCGTCATCCTCCAAGGCGGCGGGAAACGACTAGGTCTGGGTAGTAATCGAGGAGGCTGCCCAGACCTTCAGGTACTCTCTTCCTCATGCCCTAAGGTTTTGCTAAAGGTTGAACTGTTGGTAGACAAGTATCGTTTTTTCTCCACAGCACTGGTGGACAGTGGTTCATCACTCAACTTGGTCAGCTCTGATGTCATTTCCCAGCACCAGATAGGGACAGTCAGGCTTCATACCCCACTAAAAGTCGTGGCCATTGACTCTTCTCCTCTGACTCGAACGGGGATTCTTTCAGTTTCTGAAAAATTTATGTTGAAAGTTGGTTCTTCCCACATGGAAGAGATTGAGTGTTTTGTTATGGACAAGTTGCCCACCGGGTTGGTTTTGGGCATGCCATGGCTTCTACGCCACAATCCAGTTATTGACTGGGAATTGGGGGAGATTATCAAGTGGGGTTCCAAATGTGTCGACTGTTACCATAAAGATGTTTTTTGTGTGAAAATTGCAAAACCTGTTTCTGTGTCTTCTATCAGTCTGGAAGGTATTCCGGAGTACCTGAAAGACTTTGAGGACGTTTTTTCAGAAAGTGAGGCTGAGGCGTTACCCCTCATAGGCCATTTGACTGTGCCATCGACCTAATTCCTGGAGCCAAATTGCCCAAAGCTCGTTTGTTTAACCTATCAGGTCCCGAGCGCCTGGCTATGAAACAATATATTGCTGAGAGTCTCCGCAAGGGGCACATAAGACCTTCAGTTTCCCCGGTAGCAGCGGGGTTTTTCTTTGTTAAGAAAAATGATGGCGGCCTACGCCCCTGCCTCGACTTTCGAGAACTAAATAAAATCACGGTCAGGAATACATATCCACTGCCGTTGATTCCGGATCTCTGTAATCAGCTTTCTGGGGCCATGTGGTTTTCAAAACTTGACCTTAGGGGTGCTTATAATTTAATCAGGATTCGGGAGGGGGATGAATGGAAGACGGCTTTCCTCACCTCTGAAGGGTTATTTGAGAACTTGGTAATGCCATTTGGTCTCACCAACGCACCTGCAGTTTTTCAAAATTTTATTAATGTTGTGTTCTCGGACCTCATCGGCCGCTTTGTAGTTGTGTACCTAGATGATATTCTCATATATTCTGCTGACAAACATTCTCATTTGTTACATGTTAAGACTGTACTCCAAAGGCTCAGAGAAAATCAATTGTTCGTCAAACTCGAAAAATGTTCATTTTTTGTTCAAGAGTTGTCGTTTTTAGGGCTGATAATCTCACCTCAGGGGTTTCGCATGGATACCAAGAAGGTGCAGGCTGTTGTGGAATGGGTCCAACCTCGAGACCTTAAGGGACTTCAGCGCTTCTTGGGATTTGCGAATTATTACCGCAAGTTTATTAAAGGTTTCTCACAGGTAACTAAACCCTTACTGATCTCACTCATAAAGGGGCAGATGTCAAGAACTGGTCCCCGTTAGCCAAACAGTCTTTTCTAACGCTAAAAAAACTGTTTTACATCTGCTCCTATCCTGGTTCAACCTGACCCTTCCAAACCGTTTGTGGTCGAGGTTGATGCTTCTGAGGTGGGGGTGGGAGCAGTGTTATCTCAGGGGCCAGCTTCCCTGACAAATCTCAGGCCTTGTGCCTACTTTTCTAAAAAATTTTCTCCCGCTGAAAAAAATTATGACGTAGGCAATAGGGAGCTATTGGCTATCAAATTGGCGTTCGAAGAATGGAGACATTTTTTGGAGGGGGCGGCTCACCCTATTATGGTTATCACGGACCATAAAAATCTAGAATATATTAAAACTGCTAAAAGACTGACCCCCAGGCAAGCCCGTTGGTCACTTTTTTTTTCCAGATTTCACTTTTCTATTACTTTTCGACCAGGATCTAAAAACGTCAAGGCTGACGCTCTGTCACGTAGTTTTGAGCCATTATCCGCCCCCGATCCACCGTCCCCCATTCTTCAACCCAGTGTTGTTATTGCCGAAGTGTCGTCGGAATTGGAGTGAGAGATTGTGGAGGCACAATCTTTAGCGCCAAGGTCCAAACCTGAAAATAAGTTGTTCGTGCCTCAGCATTTGTCCACTAAACTCGTGTGGGAGTTCCATGATTCGAAATTGAGTGCCCACCCTGGTATAGCGGCCACGAAAGAAGCAGTGGCAAAACTTTTTTGGTGGCCTTTAATGACTTCGGATATTAAGATGCATGTTGCTGCATGTGGGATATGTGCCCGTTCTAAGAGCTCTCATTGCCGGCCGGCCGGCCGGGGAATTGGCGCCTTTACCAATTCCGGGAAGACCGTGGACTCATTTGTCCATGGACTTCATTACCAATCTGCCATCCTCCCGTGGAAATACTGTAATCTGGGTAATTGTGGACAGATTTTCTAAACTAGCACATTTTGTACCCATGGCAAGTTTACCGTCAGCAGAGACTCTCTCCAGACATTTCCTTTCTCAGGTGGTACGTTTACACGGGGTGCCTACTAATATTGTGTCAGATAGAGGGACGCAATTTGTGTCTAAGTTTTGGCGGGCTTTTTGCAAAAAGTTGGGGATATCATTGTCTTTTTCCTCAGCGTACCACCCAGAGACCAACGGGCAAACTGAACACACCAACCAGTCGCTTGAACAAATTCTTCGGTGCCTGACTTCTACTCTGCAAAGCGACTGGTCTGAGGCCTTACCATTAGCAGAGTTCGCCTTCAACAACCGGGTAAACCAGTCTACCGGTAGGTCACCATTTTTTTTATTAATTATGGGATAAATCCTCATTTTTGCGAGTTCTCGCGTATTGATTCTGGTTGCCCGGGGGCTGAGGACGGGATTAGTCGTCTCAGGAATCTCTGGTCGAAAGTTCGACAAAATATTTCCAGGGCTCAGGAAAAGTATAAACATTTTGCGGATAAAAAAAGGGACTCTGTTCAGATTTTGCGATGTGGAGATAAGGTTTGGCTTTCTACACGGAACATAAGTCTCCGAATACCTTCCGCTAAACTAGGGCCTAAATTTATTGGCCCTTACGAAGTCATCGAGGTGGTTAACCCGGTAGCCTATCGCCTTCGTCTCCCTCCCTCTTTGAAACTCCATAATGTATTTCATAGGTCCTTACTTAAACCCCTGGGGTCAGTGAGGGAAGATACAGACGCCGTTCCTTTGCCCGTTATGGTTGATGGGCATATGGAGTTCGAAGTACAACACATTGTGGACTCCAGGCGGGTTCAGGGATCTTTGCAGTATCTGGTACATTGGAAGGGGTATAGTCCGGAGGATCGGTCTTGGGTGCCAGCCACATCGGTTCACGCTAATCGTTTGGTTCGTGCATTCCATGCCCGTCATCCTGATAAGCCTGGGGGTCGGAGGCCCCCGTTGAAAGGGGGGTACTGTCATGGTTTGCTGAGTTTGTGGGAAAAGGTAGGTTAAGGGTTAATTTGGATGGCCTCACTCTGGGATTCTGGGAGGCTTCTTATAGCCTCATTGTGGGTCCATTCCTTGTCGCTTATACTTTGACCCTTGGCCGAGTGTGTGTGACCCTGTGTTTTGTGCTTGTGATTCTTTATGCTTGCTTGGTTTTGACTTGGTTCTGTTCCAGTTACGAGTTCTGCCTGCCCCTCCTGTACTGCGTTGCTATCTCGTGTATGACCTCTTGCCTTTGTCCTGACAATTCTCTGCTTATCCCTCCTGTACTGCGTTGCTATCTTGTGTATGACTCCTGGCTTATGTTCTGACTATTCTCTGCTCGCCCCTTCTGTACTGCGCCGTCCTCTCCGTGTATGACCCCCGTTTGTCTGACCTGAGTTTCCCTATTCACTAATCCAGGGTCCCTGTAAAGTCCTGCACTCGCCTCCAGTAGCAGAACGCTAAGCCCCGCCCCCTGTGGTCACATGATCGCAGGTACTTTTACTTACTGCTACTCTCACCACGCTGCTCTGGTCCCGTCTGCCGGAGCCCCCCTGCGGCATCTGACCCCGGGCCCTTCCACAGTGTGGGTGAGTCACCCTGCTCAGCCGTGGCAGTTCGCTGGCGCTGACAGGGTCGTTACATTAGCTTGCCCTATTATTAAGAGCAAACTCAGCCAAAGGCAAAAAAGAGGCCCAGTCATCTTGATCAGCAGACACAAAGCATCTTAGATAAGTCTCCAATGTCTGGTTTGTTCTCTCAGTTTGACCATTGGTCTGAGGATGAAAAGCAGAGGAGAAAGACAATTGAACACCAAGTTTAGAACAAAAAGTCCTCCAAAATCTGGAAACAAACTGGACTCCTCTGTCAGACACTATGTTCTCAGGAATGCCGTGTAAACGAACCACGTGCTGAAGGAACAACGGCACCAATTCAGAGGAGGAAGGCAACTTAGGTAATGGCACAAGATGTATCATCTTGGAAAACCTATCACAAATCACCCAGATGGCGGTCATTCTCTGAGAAACAGGAAGGTCGGAAATGAAATCCATAGAGATATGGGTCCATGGTCTCTTGGGCACAGGCAATGGCATCAACAAACCACTAGAGCGAGAGCAAGGCTTGGAGCGAGAGCAAGTCCCGCAGGACTGCACAAATTCCCTGACATCACGAGACAAGGTAGGCCACCAAAAGGACCGACTAACCAAGTCTCTGGTACCAAAAATTCCGGGATGCCCAGCCAACGCGGAACAATGAATCTCAGACATCACACTCTTTTTCCACTGGTCCGGGACAAACAATTTTCCAACAGGGCAGCGCTCGGGCCTATCCTCCTGACACCCCTCCAGAGCAAGTCTCAAATTAGGTGAGATGGCGGAAAGAACTACACCCTCTTTCAAAATAACAGAAGGATCAGATAACTCAGGAGAGTCCGCAAGGAAACTCCTCGAGAGGGCATCCGCCTTAACATTCTTAGTGCCAGGAAGAAAGGAAACCACAAAATTAAAACGTGTGAAAAACAAGGCCCACCTGGCCTGTCTAGGATTGAGTAGCTTGGCAGATTCCAGATAAACCAGATTCTTATGGTCAGTAAGGACCACCACCTGATGTTTGGCTCCCTCCAGCCAATGTCTCCACTCTTCAAAAGCCCACTTCATGGCCAATAACTCCCGATTACCCACGTCATAATTACGTTCAGTAGGAGAAAATTTTCGAGAGAAAAAAGCACAAGGGTTACTTTTAGAGGTCTCTGGATCTTTTTGGGACAAAACGGCACCTGCCCCAATTTCAGAGGCATCAACCTCCACCTGAAATGGCAGAGAAACATCAGGCTGCCGTAGAACAGGAGCAGAAGTGAATCTCTGCTTAAGTTCCTGAAATGCAGAGACTGCCTCTGGAGGCCAATTCACCACATCAGAACCCTTTTTGGTCAAATCAGTCAATGGTTTAACAATAACCGAGAAATTACCAATAAATTTACGATAAAAATTGGCAAAATCCAAAAATCTTTGAAGAGCCTTTAATGAAGTAGGTTGGACCCAATCACAGATGGCCTGAACCTTGACCGGGTCCATTTCAATAACAGATGGGGACAAAATGAATCCCAGAAATGAGATCCTCTGTACGCCAAAAAGACACTTTGATCCCTTCACATACAGAGCATTCTCTCTCAAAATCTGGAATACAGTTCGAACATGTTTCACATGAGAGTCCCAGTCATTGGAAAAAATCAAGATATCATCCAAATAAACAATTTTATTATTATTATTATTATATATTTATATAGCGCCATTTATTCCATGGCGCTTTACATATGAAAAGGGGAAAAATATAGACAGATACAATAAACATGTGCTAGACAAGGGACGCATAAATACAGAAGGAGAGAGGACCCTGCCCGCGAGGGCTCACAGTCTACAGGGATGGGTGAGAATACACTAGGAGAGGGTAGAGCTGGTTGTGCGATGGTTCAGTACACTGAGGATCATTGCAGGTTGTAGGCTTGTCGGAACAGGTGGGTCTTCAGGTTTTTCTTGAAGGTCTCCGTTGTTGGTGAAAGTCTGATGTTTTGCGGCAGAGAGTTCCAGAGTATGGGGGAAGCCCGGGAGAAGTCTTGTATGCAGTTGTGGGAAGAAGAGATGAGGGGGGAGTCGAGAAGGAGATCTTGAGAGGATCGAAGGTTGCGTGTGGGTAGGTAGCGGGAGACCATGTCACAGATGTATGGAGGAGAAAGGTTGTGGATGGCTTTGTATGTCATGGTTAAGGTTTTGAACTGGAGCCTCTGGGCAATAGGAAGCCAGTGAAGGGCCTGGCATAGTGGGGAGGCAGGGGAATAGCGGGAAGACAGGTGGATTAGTCGTGCAGCAGAGTGTAGGATGGACTGGAGTGGTGCCAGAGTGCTAGAGGGGAGGCCAGACAGTAGGAGGTTGCAGTAGTCGAGGCGGGAGATGATAAGGGCGTGCACTAGTGTTTTTGTGGTTTCATGGTTGAGGAATGAGCGGATCCGGGAAATATTTTTGAGTTTGAGGCGGCAGGAGGTGGCGAGGGCTTGGATATGTGGTTTGAAAGAGAGGGCAGAGTCGATGATCACCCCAAGGCACCGAGCATGTGGGACTGGGGAAAGCGATCAGCCATTGACATTGATGGATAGGCCTGGTGGAGGGGTAGAATGAGGTGGGGGAAAGATGATGAATTCTGTTTTGTCCATGTTCAGTTTGAGAAAGCGAGCAGAAAAGAAGGCTGAGATAGCAGACAGACACTGTGGGATTTTGGTCAGTAGGGAGGTGAGGTCAGGTCCAGATAGGTAGATCTGCGTGTCATCGGCGTAGAGGTGATACTGCAAGCCGTGGGATTCTATGAGCTGTCCCAGGCCGAAGGTGTAGATGGAGAAGAGTAGGGGTCCTAGGACTGAGCCTTGGGGAACACCGACAGACAGGGGGCGAGGTGAGAAGGTGGTGTGTGAGAGGGAGTCACTAAATGTTCGGTCTGTTAGGTATGATGAGATGCAGGATAGGGCCAAGTCTGTGATGCCAAGAGATGAGAGAATCTGTAGGAGGAGGGAATGGTCTACGGTGTCAAAGGCAGAAGACAGGTCCAGGAGAAGGAGGACAGAGTAGTGTCGCTTGCTCTTGGCGGTTAGCAGGTCGTTAGTGACTTTAGTTAGGGCAGTTTCAGTTGAGTGATGCGGTCGAAAGCCTGATTGTAACCGGTCAAAGAGGGAGCAGGAGGAAAGGTGGGAGGACAGTTCAAGATATACATGCTGTTCCAGTAGTTTTGAGGCGAAGGGGAGAAGAGATATCGGGCGATAGCTAGACGCTGAGGATGGGTCGAGGGAGGGCTTTTTGAGGATCGGGGTGATTGAAGCATGTTTGAAGGATGAAGGAAAGACACCATTTGTAAGTGAAAGGTTGAAGAGGTGTGTGAGAGTAGGGATGAAGACTGTGGCAAGGTTAGGGATGAGGTGGGACGGGAGTGGGTCAAGCGCGCAAGTGGTGAGGTGTGATCTTGACAGGAGAGTGGAGAGCTGATCTTCTGTCATGGTGGTGAAGCTGGTTTTGGAAGAACAGGGCTGAGTGGCTAAGAGGGGCATTGGGGGCTGCGGGCCAAAGCCTTCTCTGATAGTATCAATCTTTTGCTTAAAGAAGGAGGCAAAGTCTTCGACAGAAATGAGAGGAGAGGGAGGAGGTGCTGTGGGATGGAGTAGAGAATTGAAAGTGTTGAAGAGCTGTTTAGGGTTGTGAGACAGGGAGGATATGAGAGATGAGAAGTAAGTTTGTTTTGCGGCAGAGAGCGTGGACTTGAAGCTGGCAAGGGACTGCTTGTATGCGTTGAAGTGCTCGGTGGAGTGGGTTCTCTTCCATCTCCGCTCGGTAACCCTGGAAGCCCGTCTCAGTTCTTTGGTCAGGCCGGTCAGCCAGGGCTGCCTGTTGATTGTACGAGTTTTGCTCTGCATGAGGGGGGCGGCCGAATCAAGTGTGGTTTTTATTGTGGTGTTATAAAATGTGGCAGCAGCATCTGTGTCATGAAGTGAGGCTATGTCTGTAAGAGGGAGGAGGGACTCAGAGAGCGATTGTAAATTGAGGTGTTTATCCACAAAATCCCTGAAAATGTCATTCATGAAGGACTGGAAGACAGAAGGAGCATTAGTGAGCCCAAAGGGCATCACAAGGTACTCAAAATGCCCCTCCAGGGTATTGAATGCCGTCTTCCATTCATCCCCGTGCTTAATGCGAATAAGGTTATATGTCCCCCTGAGGTCAAGCTTGGTAAACCAAGTAGCGTTTTTCACCCTGGAAAACAGGTCAGAAATCAAGGGTAACGGATATTGATATTTCACAGTAATATTGTTCAAAAGACGATAATCAATACACGGCCTTAATGAACCATCCTTTTTGGCCACAAAGAAAAAACCGGCACCTAAGGGTGAAGAGGATGGTCTGATATGACCCTTCTCCAATGACTCCTTGATATAAGACCGCATAGCGTCATGTTCAGGTACAGACAAGTTAAAAAGGCGACCTTTAGGGAATTTACTACCAGGCACTAATTCAATAGCGCAGTCATAGCTCCTATGGGGAGGCAAGGATGCAGATTTACTTTCGCTAAATACATCAGAAAAATCAATCAAAAAGTCAGGAACATCCTGAGTCTGGGGGGAGGCAGAAAAAACAGGAGTGTTGGTATTAACACATTGGCAGCCCCAACTGGTTACAGACACAGATTTCCAATCCAAAACAGGATTATGAGACTGTAACCAAGGGAAACCCAGTACGATAATATCATGCAGATTATACAGAACCAAAAATTTGCAGCACTCTTGATGATCAGGTTCAACCCTCATTATCACCTGAGTAGAGAACTGAGGTTTATTCTCAGCCAAAGGGGAAGAATCGATCCCCAGTAGGGGAATAGACTTCTGTAGGGGTATCAAGGGAAACCCACAACGTTTAGCAAAATCATAATCCATCAGGTTAATAGCTGCTCCAGAATCAACGAAAGCCTGAGCAGAAAATGAGGACAGAGAGCATATCAGAGTGACAGTTAATAAAAACTTAGTCTGAACACTACCCAAGACAACTGAGCGTGCAAAACGTCTTCCCCGCTTAGGGCAGACTGAAATAGCATGAGAGGCATCACCACAGTAGAAATATAACCCATTGCGTTTTCGAAACTCATGACGCTGTGACCCAGAAGCCACTCTATCACACTGCATGGGTTCAGAAGCTGGTTCACAAGGCAACACTATTCCACACATACTTCTACGCTCATGCAAACGTCTGTCAATTTGAATCGCTAATGACATAGAATCATTGAGACCAGAAGGAGCAGGGAAACCCACCATAACATCTTTTACATTCTCTGACAGACCCTTCCAAAAAAGGGCTGCCAAAGCATCGTCATTCCATTTGGTCAGGACTGCCCACTTTTGGAATTTCTGACAGTACAACTCAGCGTCCTCAAGCCCCTGATTTAATGCCAACAAGGTTTTTTCAGCTTGATCAGTGACATTAGGTTCATCGTACAATAACCCCAGAGCAAGAAAAAATGCATCAACATAAAGGTGTCAGGGAAAAAGCACAATCCTGAGGATCGCCGCGCAGGAGAGAGATGACAATTTGAACCTGCTGTGCTGCGTTCCCTGAGGACTTAGGTTTTAAGGCAAAAATCAACTTACAGTTATTTTTGAAAGTCGGAAATTTAGCTCGATCCCCCAAAAACAAATCTGGCATGGAGATCCTGGGTTCCACAACTGGCAACCTAGCAAGATAGGTAGCAATACTCCGAACCTCAGTGGCAAGCTGATCCACACTGCCAGACAACTGTGCAAACTCCATTGAGAGAGAAAAAAAAATCCTTCTCAGCACCCAGAGAAAAAGAGGGAAAAAATGCAACAAACAGAAAAAAAAATCTGACAACTCTGACAACCTTTTTTCTTTCCACACTATTTTTCCCTTCTGTGAGTACCATATAATTTTCAATTGGGCCGGTGATACTGTTATGTTTTGGTAGCTGAGGAGAGCAGGCAAAAATGGCAATACACCAGAGAGGTTGGAATCTACTGGATTGCAGTACCCTGACTAACCACCACAACTAAAGGCAGCAGTGGAGCGTTCCTACGTTGGTCCTAGACGCCTCGTCACAGCCTGAGAGGTTAACTACACCTAAAGATAGAAAGAGGAAAGCTATCTGCCCCGGAGCAAATCCCCAAAGAACATAGGAAGCCCCCAAACATGTAATGGCGGTTAGACAAGAGGTAATACAGACACAGACAGAAAATAGTATGAGCAAACGTTGGGGCCCAATCTGCCTAAGGATAGGAAGGATACTTACTGCAATCCAAAAAAAAACCCTAAAAAAAGCCAACGCTACTAATTGCAAAAACACCTGAGATCACACGACCTCTACCACCTAAATTAGTTCTCTGGTGTAACAAAACTAAGCCGCAGCCACTGAAAAAACTGGAAAAGGCAAATGAACAAATAACAGTGGCTCCAGAGGAACTGAGAGGAGCCAAGCCCCCCGGGGAGGGGGACCTGGCTAACTTCACAGAAATGCAGAGAAATATGCAAATGGTAAGCACAAAAACAAAAAACAGAAAATATCTTATCTGAGAGCAGGAGAAGAGGCAAGACTCAGCAAGCTTCCAAGTGAACCAGGAAACAACGTTGAGGCAAGAACAATTGATCACCGGCAACCATGATGGGAGGGAACCTCCCTTATATAAGACCAGTCTGCGATTCCTGATTGCCAATCCTCATTGAATGGTTCAGTACTGTTTGTAACCACCAGAGGGAGATTCTGCTCAGAATTCATTTCTAAAACATTCACAACAGGTGGCATGGTCGTGCCGCCATGCGCTAGTATCAATCAGATTATGTGCTTTGTGCCAGGGTGATCTTGCATGCATGTGATAGGGATCGGCTGAAATAAGCCCTAGAATACCAGTACCTCCGGTGAGGAGATTGTATGCACGTGTTTAGGGCTCTGCTGAAATAAGCCCCTAGAATACCAACTTCTCCGGTGAGGACATTGTCTGATTGTGTTGCTGATTGCGTTGCTACAGACTGCTGCCCGCACAGCAGTTGTCTGTGCATACCTGTGGAGTTAACAGGACACAGTCCATATTTCTGCGTTTCTACCTTAGCGACTCTGTGGCGTAACAGAGTTCGCTTATACCGCCATATAGGGCCACAGTGTCCATAGTTGCGACTCTGTGAAGTAACAGAGTTCGCCATTCCGCCATCCAACTAGCAGCAGGCTCTGCCTGTACGGTGGACCCCGGGCTGCGAACGCACTTATTATTTATATTTATTTTGTGCATTCCGCCAGCTCTAGCATAATACTAGCGCCCGGGTCTGGCTAGTAAAATGGCGGACAACCAGCGTCTACAGCGGTACATCCAGCAGCTGGAGGGCAGGTTGGCGGCTCTTGAGCGCAAAACCTCAGCTGTGGATGTTTCCGTTGTCGCTGTTCAGGCTGCTAGCGTGGCTGCAGCCATTTTGTCCTCTGCCACCCCTGCTCCGACTTTATCCCGTCTCCCGTTTCCAGACAAGTTTGCTGGTGACAGCAAGCAATTTCGTGGATTCGTGAGTCAGTGCTCCATTCATCTTGAGCTTCTGGCTGCACGTTTTCCCACGGAACGGGCGAAGGTGGGTTTTGTCTTATCCCTCCGGTTGGGCAGGGCATTGGAGTGGGCAACGCCGCTGTGGGAGCGCGACGATCGTGTGGTACAGAGTGCTCCTCTCTTCCTGGATGCTCTGAGACAGGTCTTCTTAGGACCTCGTGTCACCCACTATACGGCGCTCCAACTGCTGGCAATATCACAGGGTTCATCCATGGTCAGCCAGTTCGCCGTCCAATTTCGGACTCTGGCCTCTGAGCTAGAGTGGCCGGATAAAGTCCTCATTCCGGTGTACTGGAGAGGACTGGCGGATCATGTGAAGGATGCCTTGGCCACCAGGGAGATTCCCGCCACACTGGAGAAGATCATTTCCTTATCTACCCGCATTGATCTCCGTTTTAACGAGCGGAGGTTAGAGCGGACCCAGTGCAGGCAGAGGTTTCGGTTGGCTCCCACCTTTGCCAAACCTCTGGAATCTTCCGTTCAAACGTCCTACTCCTCCGAAGCCAAGGAGGTTTCTCGAGCGGGACCTAAGTCCCGGACCGATCGAGTAACGGTGGTCTGTAATTTCTGCCAACAGGCAGGACACTATACTAACAGATGTCCACAGCGATCGCAGAGGCTATCGCGTCTAGTGACCCTGGGAGGAGGCTCACTAGAGACAGCGGCATTTTCCACAAAGATGACACTTAAAGGGACAATCACTGTAGGCACTTCCACTATCACAGTCTACCTTTGCGTGGACTCAGGAGCAGAGGGGAACTTCATGTCCTCTAACTTTGCTCGCCGTCAAGCAATACCTCTGGTGACGCTTGACAAATCAGTGACTGTCCGGGTAGTGAATGGGTCGACATTGCCCTCACAAATTACACACCAGACTGTTCCTCTTGCATTGTTTGTATCCCCTTCCATCAGAAGCTTATTTCCCTACTCGTCCTTCCCGAGGGAAAAGACGAGATCCTACTAGGAATACCTTGGCTCCGTTTCCACTCCCCACATATAGAGTGGAATACGGGTAGGATACTAGGTTGGAGTGATGCATGTGGAGGCAGATGTGTCAGGAGTTGCATTCAGGTTATCACTACTGAGTTACCCGCAGATCTTACTTCACTTCCCAAGTGCTATTGGTCATATGCAGACGTGTTCTCCAAGAAGGCTGCGGAGACTCTTCCGCCTCATCGACTCTATGACTGTCCTATTGACCTCTTGCCTGGAGCAGAACCTCCTCGGGGAAGGGTCTATCCCCTCTCTCTTCCTGAGACAGAGGCTATGCCGCAATATATCCAGGAGAACCTGGCAAGAGGGTTCATTAGGAAGTCGGTGTCACCGGCAGGGGCGGGATTCTTCTTCGTGCAGAAGAAGAATGGAGAATTACGTCAATGCATTGATTACAGGGGTATTAACGCCATCACCGTTAAGAACAAGTACACGTTGCCTCTGATTTCTGAGCTCTTTGATAGGCTCCGGGAAGCAAGGGTATTTACTAAACTAGATCTGCGGTGCTTATAACCTGATTTGCATCCGTGAAGGGGACGAATGGAAGACGGCTTTTAATACCAGGGATGGGCATTACAAATATCTGGTGATGCCCTTTGGGCTCTGTAATGCCCCAGCCGTTTTCCAAGACTTTGTCAATGACATCTTCCGGGATATGCTCTCCAACTCGGTCGTAGTCTATCTGGATGATATACTCATCTTCTCTCCAGATATTGACTCCCACCGAGAGGATGTCTGCAGAGTCTTCGACCTCTTACGGGCTAATTCCCATTATGCTAAGTTAGAGAAATGTATGTTTGAGCTGGAGTCTTTACCTTTCCTTGGCTATATCATCTCAACCCAGGGATTGGCTATGGATCCTGCCAAACTACAGGCTGTGATGGACTGCCAAGAACCCCACTCTCTTAAAGCGGTGCAGCGCTTTATGGGGTTCATTAACTACTATCGCCAGTTCATTTCCCATTTCTCTACCTTGGTAGCTCCCTTGGTAGCCCTCACCAAGAAGGGAGCAAATCCCAAATTGTGGTCGGAAGAGGTTTCCAAGGCTTTCACTTCTATTAAGTCTCATTTTGCTAGCGCTCCCATCCTACATCGCCCCAATGTTGATAAGCCATTTTTATTGGAGGTGGATGCCTCATCCGTTGGTGCTGGAGCAGTCCTCTTCCAAAAGGATGCTCAGGGTCGGAAGCATCCTTGCTTCTTCTCTAAGACCTTCACATCAGCGGAGAGGGATTATTCCATCGGGGATAGGGAGTTTCTAGCAATGAAGTTGGCCTTCTCTGAGTGGAGACATCTGTTAAAGGGGGCCCGCTTTCCTTCCAAGTCTTCACCGACCACAAGAATTTGGTGTATCTTCAGACAGCCCAGCGGCTTAATTCTCGCCAGGCCAGATGGTCCTTGTTCTTCTCCTGGTTTCATTTCACCCTACATTTTCTCTCGGGAGAGAAGAACATCCGTGCCGATGCTCTCTCTCGCTCTGTGGTTTCCTCTGAGGAGGAAGAGGAGGAGCCTCGTCTTATTGTCCCCACAGAGAGCCTGAGAACTGTGGCCCTGGTTTCGCTAGAGTCTGTGCCCCCGGGCAAGACTTTTGTGCCTACCAATTTGCGACCAGAGGTACTCTCTTGGGCACACTCGTCCAGGGTGGGTGGACACTTTGGGGCAAAGAGGACATATGAGTTGCTGGCGAGGACATATTGGTGGCCGCATATGGTCCGCGATGTTGGGGACTATGTTCGGGCGTGTGTCTCCTGCGCCAAGAATAAGTCTCCACGACAACGGCCAGCTGGGTTACTTTACCCTTTGCCGGTGGCAGACATGCCCTGGGAGATGGTCGGGATGGACTTTGTGGAGGGCTTACCCAAGTCTCAGGGCTGCACCATCATTTGGGCAATCACCGATCATTTTTCCAAAATGGTGCACATGGTGCCACTACCACGGTTACCTTCTGCATGGGCCCTGGCAGCGTTGTTTATTAGGCACATCTTCCGTCTACATGGCATGCCGGACAAAATTGTCAGTGACCGAGGGCCCCAGTTTGCGTCTCGGTTCTGTGTTTAAACTGTTTTTATTATTATTGTACGGAAATAAAAGGCTACAGATAAGGTAAATGCATGTACATAACCATAGAAAAGCATTTTCATCAATGAATCAACAACCACAAACATAGAAAAAAAGTTTTTTTTAACACTTAAGCAGTAATAGCATCAATACTATTAGTCACAACAAATGTCGAATCGTACATGACCCACACCCACCGTAAGCCATGTACCCCCGACTGAGCATTGGGGCCGAAGTGGTCCCATGCTCGTGGCGTCACTGGGGGACACATTAACGTCATGTGTCTCGCCAGGACACAGAATGTATTTCCAGAGTGCACTCTGGGTTCATAACAGCTTCCTCAAGCAAGTTAGCTATAAGTCACATAACCTGGGAAACTAAAAACAATAGGTTCCTAAGACGCCTAACGTCCTCCAGAAGCATAGAGAAACGTACAGCGTCACTCAAACTTTCAATGCGTACTCAAGAGAAGCAAAAAGAGAAAAGTAGAGGGGAGGGGGGAATTAGATTAAGAGAAAGACAAGAGGGGTTGGAGGGGGGGGTAGGAAGAGGGGAGTGAAGGTATGTATCCCACGATTAAACACCTGTTCAAAGTCTTCACGGTCATGGAGACCAAGTCATCAGAAACTTAGGTTGACATATGTCAGCCTTACATTGTAATTCTTCAAAAGACCTTATGCTCTCCACTTTGGTGCGCCATGTAGTGGTGGTAGGGCACGTAGCAGACAGCCAGTAATTGGGAATAACTGCATTGGCCGCAATCAAGAGCTGTGTAGCTAAATTGAACCTGTGCGGCTTGTATGTGTGATTAGGTATGTGAAGCACCGCCTGCTGGAAGGACCCCAAAACACCAGAATCCCAGCCCATTACCGCTCTGATCTCTGATAGGACCTCTTGCCAAAATGGCTGGATATTTCTGCAGGACCACCAGATATGGAATAGAGAACCTGTTGCAGCGCTACATCTCCAGCATAACGCCGAAGGAGCTAGGCCGTAAGCAAACAGTTTCTCTGGGGTCTTATACCACCGCGAAAGTATTTTAAAATGGTTTTCTTGAAGTCTAACACATCGTGAATAACCTTTGGCGTGGTGTAATAATCGCACTTTTTGGTTGTGCGTAAACGATATTCCTAGTTCTCTCTCCCATGAGTCTAAATATCCTGGAAGATGTTCTCTGAAGTCTGAATCAAGGGCGTGGAGAATAATCCGTAATGGTCGTGAGCGCGACTGAGTGGTACTCAATAAAGCATCAAAAGGGTTGCACAATCTCTTCATGTCCATCAGTCTGAGGGCCTCCTGACATGTGTTATGAAAACCTTGATAGGTAAGAAAATTTGTGCCCTTACCCTGATATAGGTCACGCAGTTCGTCTATAGAGGGAATAGATTCCCTGTGTAGTATGTCTCGAATAGTAAGATGGCTAAGCCCCTCCCACCAGCTAGTAGTCATTGCATCAGCAGATTTCAGAGCATGCGGCAATAGGTTCGCAGGCAGAGACAACATGGTATCTTGTTGCAGTTGGTGTCTATATTTAAGCCATGTCAGCTGAGCTCCGCCAAATAATAATGCCTCAGTATTGCGTGTGTTATATCTTACAGTACTGCCCCTCAAAGAAGGGAACCATAATTCCTGTTCCACTGTGCGACCGTTGATGTCAGTTTCTTAGGGTCCAGCCCTAAAGGTCTTGTAGGGCTGACATATTCTAGCCAGCGCTGTAGATGTAGCGCTTCGTAGTACTTTTGCGGATCAGGTAATCCCAATCCTCCCGCAGTTCTGTGTCTGGTCAGTAATTTATAAGTTAACCGTGGGCGTCGTTTATTCCAGACGTAGTTGGAGAACAATCTTCTAATCGTTTTAAAGAGTAGAGAGGGCAATGGAATGGGTAGCATAGCCATTGTATACAGTAAGCAAGGCATAATATATGCTTTCACTATGTTAATCCGTCCTATCCAAGATATCGTCGGGAAGTCATATGCAGTCAGTAACCCAGTTAGTTTCTGTAGTAAAGGGGGG
>JARQOD010007135.1:0-40178 GCA_033576555.1 Oophaga sylvatica | reverse complement strand
AAAAATTCATACATTTCGAAGTCACACAGGACGCTCTTCAGTATGGATTTGAACGTAATACAAAGGCAGAAAAAAGGTACTGTATCAGAAGATACCAGGTGTATATAGTGTAGAGGAAAAGGTAAATCTCCGCCACATATTTCGGAGTCACACACCGAGCTCACTCAGTATGGATTTGACCATAAGATAAAAGACAGAAAAACGGTACTGTATCAGAAGATACCAGCTGTATACGGTGAAGGGGAAAATTTAAATCTCCGTTTATATTCCGCAGTCACACACAGACGCTCTCTCCAGTATGGATTTGGACCGTAATACAAAAGGCAGAAAAAGGTACTGAATCGAAGATGCCAGGTGGTATATTTTGTAGGGGAAAATTTAAATCTCTGTATTTATTTCCAGAGTCATACACAGATTAGTCAGCGCGTATTTGTCCGTTATACCAGCGGTACCGGACGCTCTCTCAGTATGGATTTGATCGTAATACAAAAGGCAGAAAAACGGTTCTGTTTCAGAAGATACCAGCTGTATACGGTGAAGGGGAAAGTATAAATCTCCGTATATATTTCCAGAGTCATACACGATAGTCAGCGCGTATGTTATGGGGTTGCGGAACACACCAAAAATATAATGTAGAAAGTGCGTTCGCAGCCCGGGGTCCACCGTGCAAATCGGAGCTGCTATAGTAAAAATGACGCGAGAGCAAACTCTGTTATCCCGCAGAGTCGCCAACTTAAAACGCCGTAATGCGCTGTGGAATGAGTGCGAACTCTGTTACTCCACAGAGCGCTAGAGGAGAGCCGCCAGCGTTATATGGCGATGTGTGCGCACTCACTAAGACACAACTGAGTGGCAAAGAAAACATTGCTAGGGCGCTGACTAGCGTTGAAAGCGACCCTGTTACGTCACAGGGCCACTGAGAAAAAGCACTGTGTCCTGTAAGGCTCTCAGGTACACAGTTAAGTGCTAAGCGTACATAAAGCGTGATCATGTGCTAATGTCCTCGCGGGAGTCACCCGCAATCTATGGCGTCTGAACGCCAGACCCTGAATACGGCAATCAAAAACTCCTCACCGGTTATGCCGGTAATCTAGGGCACTTGGACACCGACCCTGACCAGCTTCCATACCAAACTCCTCACCGATTAAGTCGGTATTCTAGTGACTAATTTCAGCCGGGTCCTATCCACACTACACATGACCACACTGGCGCATAGCATACAATGGTTGTATTAGCGCATGGCGGCCCAGCCATACTACCCTTTTATAGCAACAGCTACAGGACCTTCCAGGAAAAGGACCAATGAGAAATGGTTACAAACACATGTAGCTACCATGACCTTCCTGGCAGACCAATAGGAACCGCTGCAGCACCTGAACATGTGACCCTGATCTCCAATGAGAGATTCACTCTGGGCATGCTCAGAAGGGACAACGCAGGACTTGTCCAAAGACTGTCTGCTCCAGCACTGGCTTTAATAGCAGATCCAGAAGACAGCAGCAAGTCACTGCACAGTAGTGGAGTGGGCAAGAGATGAATGGGGAGACCGTAGCGGGACGGGTTCGAGACTCCCCTTGTGCAGCAGCGGGAAATCGAACCCTAACATTTACCCCCCTCCTAGGGCCCCCCCTCTTTGGCCTCGCTGCGCTCAAGGCAGCGATGAGCTGCGGAGCGTGAACATGCTGGCAGGCTCCCAGGATCTATCCTCAGGCCCATAACCCCTCCAATCCACCAAATAAAATTTTTTGCCTCATACCACCTTGCACCAACAATGGCGTTACCTCATGATCGTCGGTAGATGAACCCAACGTCCCGGCAGATGATCGGAAAACGGGGAAATGGCCACGGGTTTCAAGAGGGACACGTGAAAGGTGTCGTGATACCAAGGCGAAGCGGGAAGGGCTGGCGGTAAACCACCGGGTTCACCTGTCAAGAACTTTAAAGGGGCCCAAAAAGCGAGGTGCCAACTTGGTGGACTCTACCCGTGACTGATGTTTCGGGCAGAAAGCCACACTAGGGTCACCCGGGGCAAATGTAGGAGCGGGGCGCCGATGGGCATCGGCCCGAAGACCTCATCCTCTCTTTGGAGGCCTGAATGGCATCCTGAGTGCGGTCCAAATGTCCGTGCCTCCACTGCCCAGTCTGCCACCCTGGAATCGGCGGAAGACCGGGCATAGGCACTGGTACCCGCGGATGCTGACCGTAGTTCAGGAGGAATGGGGTCTGTCGGTGGAGTCAGCCACAGCATTATTTAGACGAACTCGCCCCGGTAGCAAGGACACCCAGTCATCCTGCCTGGCAGAGGACAAAATGTCGCAAGTATGTGACCAAGGTCTGGTTGGCCCTCTCTACCAACCCATTCGTCTGGGATGGTATGCAGAGGAGAGATTCAACTCAATGCTGAGTAGACGACACAGCTCTCTCCAGAACCGGACGCAAACTGGGGACCTCGATCACTGACAATTTTGTCTGGCATACGTGAAGGCGGAAAATATGCCTAATGAATAATGCTGCCAAGGCCCGTGCAGACGGTAACGTGGTAACGGCACTAAGTGCACCATTTTGGAGAAGTGGTCGGTTATCACCCAGATGATGGTGCAGCCCGAGACTTGGGGTAAGCCCACCACAAAATCCATCCGACCATTCCCAAGGCCTGTCTGCCCCGGTAAAGGAAAAAGTAACCAGCTGGCCGTTGTCGAGGGGACTTTATTCTTGGCGCAGGAGACGCACGCCTGAACGTATTTCCCTGATGTCACGGGCCATCTGCGGCACAGTATGTCCTCGCCAGCAACTCAGAAGTCCTTTTGGTCCAAAATGTCCACCCACCTGGACGAATGTGCCCAAGAGAGTACTTACGGTCGCAAATTGGTGGGCACAAAAGTCTTGCCCAGAGGCACAGACTCAAGCGAAAGCGGAGCCACTGTTCTTAGGCTTTCTGTGGGGACAATCAGCCGAGGCTCCTCCTCCACCTCCTCAGAGGACACCACGGAGCGGGATAGAGCATCTGCGCGAATGTTCTTCTCACCGGAGAGGAAATGGAGGGTGAAATGGAACCGGGAGGAAAAAACAAGGACCATCTGGCCTGACAGGAATTTAGCCGCTGGGCTGTCTGCAAATACACCAAGTTCTTGTGGTCTGTGAACATTGGAGGGGAAGCGAGCCCCCTCCAGAAGATGTCGCCACTAGGAGAAGGCCAACTTCATAGCCAGTAATCCCTGTTCCCGATGGAATTAATTCCTCTCTGCTGGTGTAAAGGTTTTGGAAAAAAGAAGCAGGGATGCTTCGACCCTGGGCATCCTTTTGAAAAAGGACTGCTCCAGCACCAACAGAAGAGGCATCCACCTCTAAGATAAACGGTTTATCGACATCGGGGCGATGTAGATGGGAGCACTGGCGAAATGCGACTTGATGGAGGAGAACGTCTTGGTGACCTCCTCTGACCACAACTTGGGATTGCTCCCTTCTTGGTGAGGGTACCAGGGAGCTACCAAAGTGGGAAGTGGGGAATGAATTGGCGATAGTAGTTAATGAACCCCATAAAGCGCTGCACGCCTTAAGGGAGTGGGGTTCTTGCCAATCCATCACAGCCTGTAGTTTGGTAGGATCCATAGCCAATCCCTGGGTGGAGATGATATAGCCCAGAAAAGGTTAGAGACTCCTGCTCAAACATGCACTTCTCCAACTTCGCATATAGGGAATTTGCTCGCAAGAGGTCGAAGACCTTGCAGACATCTCTCCGGTGGGAGGCCCATATCTGGAGAAAAGATGAGAATGTCATCCAGATAGACTACCACCGAGGTGGTCAAACATATCCCAGAAGATGTCGTTCACAAAGTCTTGGAAGACAGCTGGAGCTTCAGAGCCCAAGGGCATTACCCAGAATTTTCTATAATGCCCATCCCTGGTGTTAAATGCCGTCTTCCACTGTCCCCCTCACGGATGCGAATCAGGTTATACGCACCCGCGGTCTAGCTTAGTAAATACCCTTGCTCCCCGAAGCCTGTCAAAAGCTCAGAGATTAGCGGCAAAGGATACTTATTTTTCACGGGTGATAGCGTGAGACCATATAATCAATGCCGGACGTAGTTTCCGTTCTTCTTCTGCACAAAGAAGAACCCGCCCGTGGTGACACCGACTTCCTAATGAATCCCTTGCCAAGTTCTCCTGAATATATTGGGACATGGCCTCTGTCTCAGGAAGAGAGAGGGGATAGACCCTTCCTCTAGGAGGCTCAGCTACAGGCAAGAGGTCGATAGGACAGTCATAGGGGCGATGAGGCGGAAGAGTCTCAGCAGCCTTCTTGAGAAAACGTCGGATAAGACCAATAGACCTTGGGAAGAGGAGAGAAGTCTATGGGTATTCAGTGGTGTTGGACCTGTACGCTGTCCCTAATGCATCTGCCTATACATA
Organism: Oophaga sylvatica; assembly: GCA_033576555.1. Lineage (NCBI taxonomy): Eukaryota > Metazoa > Chordata > Amphibia > Anura > Dendrobatidae > Oophaga > Oophaga sylvatica. The sequence goes on along the minus strand of JARQOD010007135.1, from coordinate 35,768 downwards.
AATTACCCCAACCAGAATTCTCCTGAAGCCCACTCAATATGGGGGAGTGGTGGCGGAGCCAGGGTAATCCCAACAAAACCTCATCTATACCCTCAGGGAGGGATAAAAAAATGATTATATTCTCTGATGGGGAAGGAGACTAGACAAGGTGAGTGGGGACGACTGATGGGTGATTTGTGAGGGCAGAATTGCTCCGTTCAACACCCGAACCGATATGGTTCAGCCAGCAAACCCAAAGGCATGGTGTGGCGAGAAGAAAGGAGGATGACATAAAATTTCCCTCTTGCCCCAGAATCCAACACAGCTTGACGGTGTAGGGTGGTAGAACCGTGGGTAATTATCCCCTTGAGGAGCACTTTAGGGCAAAACTCTTGGCGTCCAGTCACCTGTTCCTACGGTTACTGGGCGGACCTCTTATTCAGCGCTGTGGACATCGGTTGGCAAAATGTCCCTGCTGCTGGCAAATGTAACAAATCGGGGATGTACGAGTGACCCGAGATTTAATCTGCAGGAGCAACCTCCTGAAGGTTGGGGCCTGAACAGGCGACTCCAGAGGGTTGGTGAGGTAGGAGCCAACTGGACCCTCTGCCTACATGGGACACGTTCCAGCCTCCGCTCGTGGAAACGGAGGTCGGAGCGGGTGGAAATAGCGTAAGCTTCTCAGTGTGGCAGGAATCTCCCTGGTAGCCAAGGCATTCTTTATATGACCCGCCAGTCCTCTCCAAGAACACGGGATGAGGGACTTTATCTGGCCACCTAATTCCGAGGCCGAGTCCGAAATTGGACAGCAAAATGGCTGACCAAAAGCCGAACCCTGGGTTACTTGCCATGCAGTTTGAGCGCCGCATCGTGGGTGACCTGAGTTCTTAGAAAAACCTTTTTCAGAGCCTCCAGAAAACGAGAAGCGTCTGCACCACACGGTCGTCGCGCTCCCACAGCGGCATTGCCCACTCCCAACTCTCTGCCCGACGAAGAGCTATCAACAAAGCCCATTGTGCCCGATCCGTGGGGAAACGTGCCCAGAAGCTCGAAGTGTATGGAGCACTGACTTACGAATTCCCGACATTGCTTGTTTGTCACCGCAAACTTGTCTGGAAGCGGGAGGGGTGGGACAATGTAGGGAAGGGGTGGCAGAGGACAAACGGGCTGCAGCTACACTGCAGCCTGAACAGAAACTGCGGAAAACCCTCCACAGCTGAGATGTGCGCTCAAGACCGCCAACCCTTTTTCCAGCTGCTGGATGTACAGCTGTATTGTGTTCATCCCATTTAATGCAGGACCTGGGCTAATATTATGTTATGGGTCTCGGAACCACCAAAAAAATTTTAATGTGAAAGGGCGTTCGCGCCCGGGGTCCACAGTGAAGCGGAGCCTGCTGCTGTAAAATGGGCGAGAAGCAAACTCTGTCTCCCGAGAGTCGCCAACATAAACGCCTTTTAAGCGTTTGTGGGCAATGAGTGCGAAACTCGTTACTCCACAGAGCCGCTAGAAGGAGGCCGCAGCGCTTATGGCGATGTGTGCGCACTCACTAGCACAATGGTGGCAAAGAAACACGTAGGGCCCCTGCTAGCGTTGAAAGCGAACCCTGTTACGTCACGGGCCGCTGAGAAAAAAGCCTGTGTCCTGTAAGGCTTCAGGACACATTTAATTGAAAGCGTACATAAAGCGTGATATGTGCTAATGTCCTGGGGGAGTCACCCGAAATCTATGGCGTCTGAACCCCAGAGCCTGAATAGGCAATCAAAACTCCTCACCGTTTTTGCCGGTAATTAGGGCTTCTAGGACACCGACCCGACAGCTTCCTTCCCAAATCCTACGATTAAGTCGGTATTCTAGTGGCTTATTTAAAGCCGGGTCCCTATCCACACTACACATGTCCACATGGCGCATTGCATACAATGGTTGATATTAGGCATGGGGGCCCCCCAGCCAGCTACCCTTTTTATGCAACAGTACAGGCCCTTTCCCAGGGAACAAGGCCCAAATGAGAAACTGTTACAACACTTTGTAGCTCCCATGACCTTCTGGCGGCCAATAGAACCGCTGCAGAACCTGAACATGTGCCCCTGATCTCCAATGAGAGATCCACTCTGGGATGCTCAGAAGGGGAAAACGCAGGACTTTGTCCCAAGACGTCTTTCTCCGCATGGTTTTAAAAAGAGATCCGGGAAGACAGCAGAAGTAATGCACAGTAGTGGAGTGGGGGAAGACGTTGGGACCCCGGGCTCTGCTGAGCAGTCTCCATGGGCGGAGATCAAAGGGGAACCGCAGCGGGACGGGTTCGCTCCCCCCTTTTTGCAGCAGCGGGAAATCGAACCCTAACAGGTTTTTTTCCGTTTACGCGGTACACGGTAGTGTGTGAGGAGGTTCAGCTCTATATATGTGGGAAAATGAAGTCGGTAATGTGCAGAAAAAAAGATTAAAAATAAAAGTGCTGTGTAAAAAAACAGTCTGACAGCAGGTACACACAGCAATACGTTATCAGGCAGCCTAAAACCCGCGCTGCTGCACACAAGAAAATCCCCCTTGTCACTGACATTAACTTCGCACAATTGTATCAGAAGCACATAGAAATTCCTTTCCAGCCCTAAATCTCTCCCTACTGATAAACAGGTTAGAAACCTCTCCCCACTTTAAGTCGGCCAAGAAGTAAAATGTCGGCGTCGGTCGGGCTTTTTTTGACACTATGTGTCCCCCAAAGCAAGCAATCACTGCAATGCCCTTCTCTACGAGGTGGTGGACCTGCCATGTCATCTTGTTGCCTACAGTTACTCCTTGCTCATTGGCTGAAAAAGGCGCCCGCAAGCATTATGGGAAAAAACCCAAATTTGGCGCTCGTTTTGGAAAGAATGGCCGTTTCCCGTACTTTGGTGAAAATCGGCGATTATGAATCTGACCGCCTGTTTCGGTCAACTCTTGTGATTGTTTTAAAAAAGACAAAAAAATGTTTTAGACTTTTCTTTAGGAAAAACATTTCAATTTAAGGTTGTTCTGCAATTTACATTGAAGGCCTACTACAACCCTCTGGAGTATTGTTTCATTTTTAAGAAAAAAAAAAATATTTTTTTAAAAACAATGGTGAGTGCTGGGATTTTTTTTTACTGCTCTTTAGTGTAGCCTTGCATTTCAAGCTGGTAGGTTTGAACGGGTTAGTGTCAATTCAGTTGCTCTAAGGAACATTTTTAAATACCCACTTGGGGCAGGTTTTGGTACCTGGGGCAGGATTATTGGGCAGAATGGAAACAATAGTTTGGGCAGGAGGGAGAATATTGGGCAGGATGGACATACATGGGGGAAGAATGGAAAACATGGGGCCAGGGTGAGGTAACAAATGATGGAGCCAGAAATGAAACACAAGGGGGCAGGATGGGGGATATTATTACTGCTATGATGTATTTTATTTTTGAGCATACTGTTTTCAATGGGTGGTCTTATTTACTGTGCAGGGTGACACTTGGTCGCTTTTATTTTTATTCATCTGGTGTAGTGTAGAGTTGGGAAAAAATTAAGTAATGTGCTCTGCAACCACTGCTCTAGATAACGTGTTATTTTCTCCATAGACTAGTCTGGCTAGAGAAGTGATGGTGGCCGGAGTGGATGAAGATGAAGAACTTCAACTAGAAACATCACTGGTGAGTCAATGGGCTACCTATACATATATGTACAGGGTTGGCCACTTATAGGGATACACCTAAATGAATGGGAATGGTTGGTGATTAGTGTTTGAGCGATACGTTACCGCAAGTATCGGGTATCGGCCAATATTAGCTCTATCGGACTTTCGATACTTGTTCGATATTTTCGTCTTATCGGATACCGGAATCGGGATTTGTCACTGTCACTGTCAGTGTCCGTCGGTCGGGTCTGTCAGGAGTCAGCGGGGCACTTACCTGGCCAGAAGATCTCCGGCGGTCACGGGCTGGACTGCTTGATGGCCGCCATCTCTTTCCCCGGCGGTCACATGCAGTTTCTCGCGATAACTGCAGTGACTGCTGGTAATCCCGGCCGTAAAGCAGTCAGTCGATGACGTCACCGCCGGGGAAGCAGGTAATCAGCTGTGCTGCGTCGAGATGACAGGCTCTGCCTGTCATTGCGATGTAGCGAGCTGGATCATCGTGGGACCCTCGTTACTATGGACTGCGTGGACAGGTGGTTACTGTTGGTTTGTTTTTTTTCTTTTTTTACAGGAGATCGAGGCGTCGCAGGAAATGAGAGTAAATAAAAGAAATGAAAGCTGTGTGTTGTCTCTTTTATTTCAGTAAAATACTTTTTTCTTGCTGTGTCTTTTTTTTTATACATTTAAAAACTTTGGGTTTATATGGATCGGTGTCTTATTGACACCTCTCCATTATTAACCGGGCTTATTCTCACCGTGCAATCAACGGTGAATTTAACCCTTATTACCGCTTGCCACGCTACAGGGCAGTGGGAAGAGCGGGTTAAGTGCCACAATTGGAGAAACCTATGGTGGGCCCAGCTCTGCGTGGTGGGCCCTGATTTGAAAGGATAGGTCACGGGGCAGGGGGGTGGTGGGCCCTGGGGCCCGCGCTCTGAGGGGGCCCACCCGGAGCTACTATTACAGTTACATTCTGCGGCAGAGCAGGGGAGAATCGCTCTCCCTGCTCTGCGCCCGGGGAAGCTATACGGCCTGAACAGGCGTTGGGGGGGCCCGGTGCCAGCAGTGGGCCCCCACCCGTCATCGGAGGGTGAGCTGTATCGGCATCCAGTCGATAAAGCTGACCGCATGGAGAGAGAAGGAGCGAGGCTCCTACTCTCCCATAATCCCCCTCTCAGGTATTGACAGCGGGGCGCAATAACATCACCTGCCGGCGCCGCTGTCAGACATGAGAGGGAGAACAGTGAGCAGCACAGGAGCCGGGAGGTGAGTTTTTTTTTTTTTTTTTTTTAATGGGGGTGCAGTCGAGTCTGGCTGGAGAAGTCGTCATGTCGGTGTGGGCCAGATGGAAAAGACATGAAAATGTGAACAATTCCATTAGAAAGACATCAGCGGTAAGTCATTATCTGTACCTGTGCTGTAATCTATTTTTGTTCTGTAGGATGGATTATTTAACACAGACCATATGGCGGGTAATATCAATATTGGTCTTTTTATATATAGATTTATTTTGGCCAACAGCGCGGTCATTTGCTGAGGTTCTTGATGATGGGCCCACTCAGAAGTTTTTTCCCCCACTAAACCAAAACCCTAGCTCGCTATGGCTCTCTCTTAGTCTTTCTTTCTCGCTCTTGTTCTTTCCTTCTCGCTCTCTGTTCTTTTTTCTCTCTGTTCTTTCTTTCTCTCTTTTCTTTCTTTCCTCTCTTTCTTTCTCTGTTTGTTCTTTTCTCTCTCGGTGCTCTTTCTTTCATTTCCTCAGTACCAGCACTGTGCCCTCATTACCAGTCAGTGTGATCAGCAGTGTAAATGGTTACGCTTGGGGCAAGGATATGGGTGTGATTAGCTGTGAAATGGGTGTTGTCGGGGCGTGGCCTAAAATTTTCAGCGGCGCGCAAACACGCGCGCAGCTTAATCCTCTTTCCTGTCTTCCAGTTTGGGAGGTATGCTGTATGACTCCCTACAACTTCTGGCCATGCTCCTGATGAGCGCGACGGATGGTCTCGTGAGGGGATTTCTCCCACACCTGGACTAAAGCATCACCACTCACTGGACAGTCTGTAGTGCAACGTGGCATGGCCTAAAATTTTCTGCAGCATGACAGCGTGCCACGCCTTTGTCCCTCTTTCCTTATTCCAGGTTGGGAAGTATGATTGTTGGGCCGCAAGAATATATTTCTCTGGTGGGCCCAAGGTACTCCAGTCCGACGCTGCTGGCAAGGTCCATGTATGTTGGCTCCTTAACAGCTTAAATACATGCCTAGCAGCAGGGGCGTACATTATAAATCATGGGGCCCCATAGCAAAAGTCTGAATGTTCCCCACCCCCAAAAAAAAAACCCAGAGGCATTGTAAATGTAAAGTGCCAGCACAGTGAGGGAAGTTGAGTCGCACAGAGGACAGGGGTTTTGGGGGTACTCGGCACGATCACGTCGACTTCTATGGGGGATGTCACGAGTAGCACAGCTCGGTACGTGCCTGGGCGATCGCTAGAATGTCGTGGACGCCACCTGTAGTACCTGGTCAGGGTGTCCAGCGCTGCTGTGCAGGTCCTCTGGAAGGGTGGTGTAGGCAGGTAGGTGAAAAGTTTACAGGTAACACGCTATCCTTCCAGGGCAGATAGATGTGAGATAGAGCAAATGGTGCAAAGTGATGTAGCTGTCACGCTGTCTAATGATATGTATATAATGTCAGTAAACTATTAATACAGGAACAACACCTATACAAACTAGGATAGCAACATCAGCATGTAAGTTAGAATAGATTTACCTGACCGATATCTGCTGAAACCCAGGGTTAATCTTGAGGACTTGAGAGCTGAAACAGGAAAAGAGGTGGACCGGGATCTAACCTGACTAGTGTTGAGCATTCCGATACCGCAAGTATCGGGTATCGGCCGATATTCGCGTTATCGGAATTCCGATACTTAATTCGATACTTTTTCAATATCGTATACCGGAATCGGAAGTTCCCATAATTCTTTGAGGGCAATGTGATTTTAGTCAGCCAATGAGGAAATTCCTACGAAGTGTGGGCACATCCTGTAATGATGCGGTCATCTTAATAATGGCATGGCTGTGATTGGCTGCTGAAATGATGTCAGAATGCACTTAAAAGGCGCCGCAGCCATTTTAGCGTCACTGTGCTGTGAACTCAGTTAGGGACAGAAACGCTGCTGTGCTGACTCTGAGGGACAGTTAGATATTGCGATTTTGTGTATATGTGCTTGAGGCGGCTAGTTACCAACCGCTGTGTAAAGCTTCATTTGCAGTGTTGTTTTAACAGCTCTGTGCAAGGTGTGTGTGTGACAGTGCAGGTGACGCTGCAGTTTGCTCTGCATTCCACGTGTTTGTAGGCATCTGACGTGTCACTTTTTTATTTTTTTTTTTTATTTTATTTAGTGGAAATTGGTTGCAGCTCCATTATATTAGAAAAAAATCAAATCTATTAGTGTGACGTGCTTCCTCCGTATACAATACATTGGTTTGCAAACATATAGAAGTACAGAAAGGAGCTTTTCACAGATTGTGGACAGTTGTGTTTCAGTGTTCACTTCAGTCTGTGTTTTTTACTTTTTTGGTGCAGATCACGCTCTCAGTTACTTGTTCAAGCACTGCTGCTTGTACTCTGCTGAGGTTGTCTCAGTGGCTCATCCTTTTCATTTATCTCCATTGGTTCTGCTACATTCCATTTAAAATAAATCTAATCTATTAGTGTGACGCGCTTCCATCCGTATACAATACATTGGTTGCAAACACTATAGAAGTACAGAAAGGATGCTTTTCACAGATTGTGGGACAGTTGTGTTTCAGTGTTCACTTCGTCTGTGTTTTTTACTTTTTTGAGTGCAGATCCGCTCCAGTTATTGTTCAAGCACTGCTGCTTGTACTCTGCTGAGCGTGTCTCAGTGGCTCATCTTTTCATTTATCTCCAATTGGTTCTGCTACATTCCATTTAAAATAAATCTAATCTATTAGTGTGACGCGCTTCCATCCGTATACAATACATTGGTTGCAAACACTATAGAAGTACAGAAAGGAGCTTTTCACAGATTGTGGACAGTTGTGTTTCAGTGTTCACTTCAGTCTGTGTTTTTTACTTTTTTGAGTGCAGATCACGCTCCAGTTACTTGTTCAAGCACTGCTGCTTGTACTCTGCTGAGCGTGTCTCAGTGGCTCTCCTTTTCATTTATTCTCCAATTGGTTCTGCTACATTCCATTTAAAATAAATCTAATCTATTTAGTGTGACGCGCTTCCATCCGTATACAATACATTGGTTGCAAACACTATAGAAGTACAGAAAGGAGCTTTTCACAGATTGTGGACAGTTGTGTTTCAGTGTTCACTTCAGTCTGTGTTTTTTACTTTTTTGAGTGCAGATCAACGCTCCAGTTACTTGTTCAAGCACTGCTGCTTGTACTCTGCTGAGTGTGTCTCAGTGGCTCATCCTTTTCATTTATCTCCAATTGGTTCTGCTACATTCCATTTAAAATAAATCTATCTATTAGTGTGACGCGCTTCCATCCGTATACAATACATTGGTTGCAACACTATAGAAGTACAGAAAGGAGCTTTTCACAGATTGTGGACAGTTGTGTTTCAGTGTTCACTTCAGTCTGTGTTTTTTACTTTTTTGAGTGCAGATCACGCTCCAGTTACTTGTTCAAGCACTGCTGCTTGTACTCTGCTGAGCAGTGTCTCAGTGGCTCATCCTTTTCTTTATCTCCAATTGGTTCTGCTACATTCCATTTAAAATAAATCTAATCTATTAGTGTGACGCGCTTCCATCCGTATACAATACATTGGTTGCAAACATATAGAAGTACAGAAAGGAGCTTTTCACAGATTGTGGACAGTTGTGTTTCAGTGTTCACTTCAGTCTGTGTTTTTTACTTTTTTGAGTGCAGATCACGCTCCAGTTACTTGTTCAAGCACTGTGCTTGTACTCTGTGAGCGTTGTCTCAGTGGCTCATCCTTTTCATTTATCTCCAATTGGTTCTGCTACATTCCATTTAAAATAAATCTAATCTATTAGTGTGACGCGCTTCCATCCGTATACAATACATTGGTTGCAAACACTATAGAAGTACAGAAAGGAGCTTTTCACAGATTGTGGACAGTTGTGTTTCAGTGTTCACTTCAGTCTGTGTTTTTTACTTTTTTGAGTGCAGATCACGCTCCAGTTACTTGTTCAAGCACTGTGCTTGTACTTGCTGAGCGTGTCAGTGGTCATCCTTTTCATTTATCTCCAATTGGTTCTGTACATTCCATTTAAAATAAATCTAATTATTGTGTGACGCGCTTCCATCCGTATACATTACATTGGTTGCAAACACTATAGAAGTACAGAAAGGAGCTTTTCACAGATTGTGGACAGTTGTGTTTCAGTGTTCACTTCGTCTGTGTTTTTACTTTTTTGAGTGCAGATCACGCTCCAGTTACTTGTTCAAGCACTGCTGCTTGTACTCTGCTGAGCGTGTCTCAGTGGCTCTCCTTTCATTATCTCCAATTGGTTCTGCTACATTCCATTTAAAATAAATCTAATCTATTGTGTGACGCGCTTCCATCCTATACATACATTGGTTGCAAACACTATAGAAGTACAGAAAAGGAGTTTTCACAGATTGTGGACAGTTGTGTTTCAGTGTTCACTTCAGTCTGTGTTTTTTACTTTTTTGAGTGCAGATCACGCTCCAGTTACTTGTTCAAGCACTGCTGCTTGTACTCTGCTGAGCGTGTCTCAGTGGCTCATCCTTTTCATTTATCTCCAATTGGTTCTGCTACATTCCATTTTAAAATAAATCTAATCTATTAGTGTGATGCGCTTCCATCGTATACAATACATTGGTTGCAAACAATATAGAAGTACACAAACGGGCCTTTCACAGCTATGACATGGGTTTTTAATTTTTAACTAAAATATGTATTTTTTCAAATGACCAAATATAAGTAATGTTGAAGAGGAATAGTCCTACATCCATTGTTTGCACAATATTACAGGTGTACATCATGTCCTTAATCAACAATGTATTATTATATTTATTGTTGCTTTTATTTAAAAGCCAAGAACACAGAAGGATAACCTTGCACTGCAGCTGTTCAAAGTTCAACCCACATTATGCACTTCCAACATTGCAGCATTTGAGGCATGATGTGAGTTGGATTGGTCAAAGTTATGGAGTGAGAAGGTTCACCATCAGTACCCTATAGCATAAGTATGCTTTTGTGTTAGCATTTGTGTTAGACATGTGGATATCTGCATAATATGTCACAATTATTTAGTTACAGATTTGTTACCAACAAAATATTGAATGGTTTTAAATTTGACGTTTCACTTGTTTACAGCTTAGAAATAAGGGTGTAGCCTGATATCTATGTGTAGCACTTGCCACTTTAAATGTCATGTTTTTTTAATCATGTGTAGCTAGGTAGCAGTAATTTTTGCCGGACACACAGCAGGGGAACAGCAGGCGTTACTGAACCCCACTATCACTATAGCTTGTGTATTGGTCTGTGGACACGAACTTCTGAGCAGCAATTGGCAGTGTTGTAGCCAGGGAGTATAGCTCAGGTGGTAGAAAGATGAACAAAAACAGGAGACATGGAAAACGTTGCCAACCAGTTAGTTAATCTGAAAACCGGACAGGCAAATTCAGGCGAGATCCATGCCTAGTTCATTTTCAGAAAAGTAAGCCGTTCTACATTATCGTAGGATAGTCGCATGCAACGGCCTGTTAGTACACCACCTGCAGCAGTAAAGACGCGCTCCGATAATACATGGCAGCAGATCAAGCCAGCACCTCCAATGCATACTGGCTAAGCTCTGGCCATGTATCCAGCTTAGAGACACAAACTTGAATGGGGAAGAGCCATCTGAGAGTACACTGAGAGGGCAAGACATGTAGTCTGTAACCATCTTACGGAAACGTTGCCTCTGCTGACTGGAGCCGTCTCGGATGGTGTAGACATTGGTGGCGCTGCCACAAAAACTTCGACACATTTGGAACATACTGTTTTGCCCTGTGCAGAGGCGCTGCTTGTGCTCCCTCTTGTTGCAGAGCTGTCTCCACTGCCTCGACGCACAGAGCTGCTTTGTAAATCAGTAGCAGCAGCAGTGCTCTCGGCTGGAATGGAGAACATTATGGATTGCACCAGTGTGTCTTGGTACTTCCGCATTTTACGCTCCCGGTTCAACGGTGTGATGAGGCTTTGTAAGTTGTCCCGGGTAGCGAGGGTCTAGGAGGGTGTACACCCAATAATCAGACGTGGTGTGAATGTGTTCGATGCGGCGGTCGTTTCTCAGCCACTGCAGCATGAAATCAACCATGTGCTGCAGACTCCCAACTGGCCAAGAAACGTTGTCCCCTGCAAGAGGCGTCATCTCGCCTGCTGTGCATCACCCCACCCTTGGTTACATACTGACTAGAGCATTGTCTACCTCCCTCTGGAGCGATGTCTTCTCCTCCATTGACTCCTCCTCATCCTCCTCACAAAGTCCTTCAAATACATATAAATTTACAAAATTTAAAACTCAAAATTTAAAAACTTTGTATCATAATTCTGTAACATCAGTTTATGGAAACACAATAGCATTACAAAAGGATAGACAAAAAATGTACATTATGTGCTTTGTAAATACATTAAAAGTTTGTAATGGTTATGAAAATATAGACAGCGACTCTGGAGGTTCAATTGTTGATACAGCATGGTACTTTGAAAGTCCTCCAGCCCTTTGTGAGGACCAGTTGCGCTGACTGTCCAGAAGGTGATGGAATTTGTGACTCCTCATCCTCCACCTCTTCCAAAACCTCATGCCTTGTGCTTGCAGTGTTTTTTGAAGCAGGCAGATAAGGGGGACAGTCAGGCTGACTAGTGCATCATCTGCACTCGCCATCCGCGTTGACTCATCAAACGCACGCAAAACGTGGCAGATATCCTTCATAGAGTTATTCGCCACTCATTACACTGGCAGTGGCTGCCCATTCATTATAGGATCCAATTCTAATTACTGGTTCTCACCAACAAAGCTCTCCACAGCGCAGCACCCCCTACATCTCCTCCCTTATTTATATTTATCGGCTAACCGACTGCTGCACTCTGCAAACGACCTTCGACTAACCTCTGCACTAATCCGTACCTCCCACTCCCAACTCCAAGACTTCAACCGCGCTGCGCCAATCCTCTGGAATGCTCTACCCCAAGAAATTAGGACTATCCGCAATTTGGATGGTTTCAGGCGCTCCCCCAAAACACATTTGTTCACAGTGGCCTATCACATTCACTAATCAAAGTCATTCTATGTGTAATTCTGTGTGTGTAGCCCATTCACTATCTCCATGCATCCCTCACTTCCTTAAAATGGCTGGGCCATCATTGTAAAAAACCCATTGTATATAAACACCTGTACTTTGTATCTCCCACACCTCATTGTAGATTGTAAGCTTTCACCAGCAGGGGCGGCTGATTTTGCTTTAATTATTGTATTGTTAACGTTGTTACTTATGACTCGTGTTTTGAAACTGTTAAACTGTAAAGCACTGCGGAATATTATGGCGCTATATAAATAAATAATATTATTATTCTTATTATAGAGGCCCACTCAGTAGTGGTGAAGTGTGAACGGCGCAAATTGCGAGTTGACTGCGCCTGATGCAGTGATACTCCATTACTGTTGGCTGCTGCTCACACAAACCGCTCCAACATATGTAACGAGGAATTCCACCTGGTGGGTACGTCACATATGATGCGATGTTCATGAAGGTGAAATCTGCGTTGCAGAGCTGCAATCAGCGATCTGGCCATGCTGGAACGTCGCAAGTGTGCGCACTCTAGGCGGACCTTGTGCAGCAGTGCATCAAGATCCGGATAGTCCCTCAAAAAACTCTGCACGACCAAGTTGAGCACATATGACAGACATGGTATGTGAGTGAGGTTGCCAAGGCCCAGAGCTGACACCAGATTTCGGCCATTGTCACACACTACCAAGCCTGCCTGTAGATTCTCTTCCAAAAACCACACGTCGCTCTCTGCTTTATGGCATTACAGAGCTCCTGCACTGTGTGGCTAAGATTCCCCATGGAAATTAATTTCAGGATGGCCTGTTGACATTTGGACACGGCTGTGCTCATATCGGTCGCAACAGGTAAACGTTCACGGGTCCATGTGGAGGTAGACCGTGACGGCTCCTGCAGCGATGATTCTGAGGAACTGGAATAGGAGGAGGAATCAATGTGTACAGACTTGATTCCTGCAATCCTTGGAGTTGGCAGAACACGTACAGCGCCACTCGCAAGATCAGTACCCGGCTGCACAACATTGACCCAATGGGCAGTGAGGGAAAGGTATTGTCCCTGGCCATGGGTGTTAGAACCCTCTTGTTAGGTTTTGTTTCAGTTTGCTGGTCACATGACCTTTTTTCCCTATTTAGTCTGGCTCCGCCCTTCTGGCTTTGCTTGACTTCATTGTATTATCTACTGTTAAGCTAGTCGGGTGCTTAGGTGCCTTAATCTGTCAGTTTTGCTTGATGTTAAGATCACAAAGTATTTATTTTTCTGTTTAATTACCCATGCTACAATTTATGTTAGGAGGTGTCCACCTTTTCTCACAGTCCCTAGATCTTGTAGGGATTACTCCCTCGCAACTATAGGTCTTCGTTCACACTAGATGAGGACTTTAGCGGGTTGGTCGCAGGATCAGGTTCCCCGTTACATCGTAGGGATTCAGCTTAGTTGTATTGTAGGGACAGAATTCCCTTCTTTCCTTACTGGTTGTAGCAGATCATAACAATGGGTACTGGTCCACGCATCGGTGGTCAGGTGGACCTTGCTACTGAGGGCTTTTAGTAGCGCATGTTTAATTTTTCCCTCAACATGCTTTTGCAGACCAGGGACGGCTTGCCTGCTGAAATGAAATCGGCTTGGCACATTGTATTGTGGGATTGACAATGATATTCAGTTACGGAAAACTGTCTGTCTCCACCAGCCTGAATCACAGCATTTCAAGGGACAGGAGTTTTGCAATGCCAGCATTCAGAGCCTGTGCTCGTGCATGGTTTGCGGAGTATGGCCGTCTTTTATCCATGCCTGTGCTACCGATGGCTGTTTTGTGGCCTGGGAGTGTGAGGATGACAGGGAACTTGCTGCTGTGTGTGGAATAACAGTTTGTCTCTGGACAACAGTGGCCGAGGTTCTTCCATGGCGATCCTGTGAGGAAGCATAACCAGCTGTGTGTGAGCTCGATGAAGAGGCTTCAACACAACCTGAAGATGTAGGTGCTGCTGTAGGTTGGCCTACATCTCTAGTGTGTCTTTGTAACTCAACTACGTGCTTTGTCCGCACATGTTTCCACATATTTGTGGTATTGAGGTGACTGACACTTTTAGCTATTTTTAATTTTTAATTACACAGCTTGCATTTCACATAGCAAATATCATGTGCAAGTGTGTGAAAAAAGGACCACGCAGTGCAAGTCCTGGGAGCGCACGTTTTGACTTTTGGAAGACAACTGCTCCGAACAGGTGCCAAACTGGAGGCTACAGGCAACCGAGTCTGCAGCCTAACTCTCCCTCTTTTTTGTACCGTTGGGGCAATGTCTTCCTCTATCTTCCTTCTATCACTAACCATTTCTCTAGGCCTCTCCCAGCTTTCAACCAAAGTACTGGTTCTCACCCACAAAGCTCTCCACAGTGCAGCACCCCTCCTACATCTCCTCCCTCATTTCTATCTATCGGCCTAACCGACTGCTGCGCTCTGCAAACGACTTTCGACTAACCTCTGCACTAATACGTACCTCACACTCCCGACTCCAAGACTTCTCCTGCTCTACGCCAATCCTCTGGAATGCTGTACCCCAAGAAATTAGGACTATCCACAATTTGCATGGTTTCAGGCGCTCCCTCAAAACACATTTGTTCAGAGCGGCCTATCACATTCACTAATTCAAAGTCATTCTATGTATTCTGTGTAAGTGTGTGTGTGTCTCTAGCCCATTCACTATCTCCATCCCTCAGTCCCTTAAGATGGCTGGAACATCATTGTAAATGCACCATTGTATATAAACACCTATACTTTGTATCTCCCCCATCTCATTGTACATTGTAAGCTGTCACGAGCAGGGGCGACTTATTTAGCTTAAATTATTGTATTGTTAACGTTGTTACTTATGACTTGTGTTCTGAAACGGCTAAACTGTAAAGCGCTGCGGAATATGATGGCGCTATATAAATAAATATTATTATTATTCCTCTGAGCTGCTCCCACCACCTTCCTGTTCCTCATGCCATGTTGGATCTTGGACCTCATCATCTCCACTACCCTTTTCCAACACCTGCTGTTGGGTGGTCTGGCCAGCACCATGCTCAACAGAAACTGGCACCTGGGTCTCATCATCATCAGATGCGTTCTGCGGTGTGCTGACCATCGGCACTGTCTCACCCGCCTCTTCAGATTCAGAGAGACACAGCTGTTGCGCATCACTGCATACTCCCTCTTCACATTACAGAATGCTGCTTGGCTGGGCCCCTGTTTGCAAGCCAATAGATTCTGAGAACAGAAGCAGACACTCAGCTGGCTCCTGTACAGAACTCTCTGACTGCCTGGGCAATTTGCCAGGCGGTGAAGAGACAGATGGTTGCCCAACAGTGCTGTGGTCCTGAGAGGAGGTGGAAGCAATTGAAGTCGATGCATTGGCTGACATCCAAACAACAACGGCTTCAATTTGTTCTTCCCGCAGCAGGGGGGTACTTCGAGCTCCTACAAAAGTGCGCATAAAGGAACGCTCACGGGGAAAACTGGTGGATGCTGTGTCACTGGGGGCCGCAGCAGCCACAGAATCCCCACGTCCTCTCCCTGAAGAAACTCCACGACCACGTGCCTTACTCCCTGCCTTCTTCATCTTGGTAGATTGATAAAGAAACTCTGAAAAGTTATAAGGTCTAAGTGTGGTTATTCCGCAGAGACTGCAGTGAACACTGCACACAAACTGTTCACTACCCAATGCGTCTCAGCAGGAAGGCAGTCTGTGCGTCAAAACAAAGGCACAAGCATACATCCATGTACCCTGTTTATAAAGCTATATAAAAAAAATTATGTAGTAGTGACGCACACTTTATTGAGGTACAGTATTACATCGCCATTCACCATCTGTGGCTATGCAGTCTCATCTATATATACCTTATCTATCTGTTGTCATGCTTCCAAGTCGACAGTCACAGTCAGCCATAAATAGCAATTTTCACTATGCACTATGCACTTTTGAAAGGTTATGTTTGTTAATAAAAATGATTATTGCCACATATTATGAGTATTACATGATGGAAATTGTATAATTTTGTATAAAATATTTAGTGACATTATTCAGCAAATGGAACTTTTAGTAATATCACAGATAACTTGTAATGCTGATGATGTTTTGAAGTCAGACATTCATTGTCTATACAATAAAAATGGTTGTACATACTGTTACTTATCCATCATTAATGGATTCAGATATGTACTTGTATGCTTTTATGTACAACCGTATAGCAGATTCCTTAACTAATTTATTTTGTGGTTTGCATTGCTGTTCAACATGTTAATGTATGTGTTTATGTTTGTCAATTCTTTATTTATCTAGATATTAGTTTAAATGAAATCATCATCTTATGGTAGTAAATGTTATCTTTCTCTTGTTTGAAGTATAGACATTTAAAATTGACAGGTAACAAGGAAATTACTTGATCTAGTATTTAAACATCCTCCTTGACCCTGGGCTCCAACACCGCCAGTTGTTGCTCGGAAGTGCTGTTAGCACAGTCAACACTTGCTCCTGTGTTACTGGGGTTCAGTAACGTCAGCTGGTCCTCGGTTGTGCCATTGGCTCTTTTCCTTCTGCTGCCCCTCCGGGTTCCAGCACAGTCAGCTGGTCCTCGTTACTTGCATTGGCTCTTGTACCTTCTGCTACCCGTCCGGGTTCCAGTACCGTCAACTGGTTCTCCGCAGTGCCTTTGGCCTAGGTGCCTCCATCTCGGTATCCGAGTTCCAGCAACGTCTGCTGGTCCTTGGTAGTGCTTTGGAGCACAGGTACCTCCTGCTTAGTAACCGTGTCCCAGTAACGTCAGCTGGTCCTCGGTTGTGCCATTGGCTCTTTTCCTTCTGCTGCCCCTCCGGGTTCCAGTACCGTCAACTGGTTCTCCGCAGTGCCTTTGGCCTAGGTGCCTCCATCTCGGTATCCGAGTTCCAGCAACGTCTGCTGGTCCTTGGTAGTGCTTTGGAGCACAGGTACCTCCTGCTTAGTAACCCTGTCCCAGTAACATCAGCTGGTCCTCGGTTGTGCCATTGGCTCTTTTCCTTCTGCTGACCCTCCGGGTTCCAGCACAGTCAGCTGGTCCTCGTTACTTCCATTGGCTTTTGTACCATCACCAACAGGACAAAGAAGGTTAAGACAAACTACAAGATACAGAACAAGAGACAGAAGAACAATAAGCAGAAGATCAAAAAAGCAGAAGAACATTAAGTATAAGACCAAAATGAAGAGCAAAATATATGCTCTAAATTCTAAGCAGAAGAAGACTAAGCAGTGTATGGGGGTGAGTCCATTCCTCCTCGTGGTGCCCCTGGAAAATGCCTGATGCTGCTGCAGGCTAAACTGAACGCGGACAAATACTGTTGTAATTAAAATCTTTCGTGACAGCAAGAACGGAAGGATGAAAATTCAGAGTTTTACAGATTACAAGTACAGGAATGTCTGTCACAAATAAGAATATGATGAAAAGGATGAATAGGAAGAAGATGAAGAAGTAGAATATGAAGAATAATAACTGTTTAATAAGAACAATATAAGTAATGTTAACAAAAGATGAATAGCAAGAAGTTTTAGAAGATTAAGAAGGTGAAGATGAAGAATAATTTGATGAGAAAGATGATGCTGCTGAAAATTATGAAGGAGAAAGTGTGTGAAAAGTTAAAAAGGTGAAGACCATGGAAGTTGTGAAACAGACATATTTGACAAAATAGAAAAAAGGTTAACAACATTGTCAATTTGTTCGTCAATCCGAACGTATTTCCTAAAAAAAAAAAATTAATGCTATTCCATTGGATTGGGTCAAACATCTATGCCTTTAATGTCTCCTCAACCTCCCCCAATACATTCTACATTACTCTTTGTTGTTTTCCTTCATGTACAATTAACCAACAAGGCAAGAATGGTTTTTTTTTAATTTCGATATTTTGTTCCCATAGAATTACATGGGACTTCCGGTATCGGTATCGGGTATCGCCGATATTTTAGTGATATCGGCGATACCATTCCGATTCCGATACTTTAGGATATCGGAAAGTATCGCTCAACTCTAAACCTGACCCTAAACTGGGGTCCTAACTAATCCCTCACCTTGGAGGTACTGATAATGGTTCAGAGGTCCAAGTCACCAACCTAACCCTGTCTCCTATCAGACCCTGAACCCTGTAATCAGTCCTAAGAAGGATCCTGACTACCACCAAAGGGATATGGGCTGATCTTAGCTAAATACACAGATTAGACATATAAGACAGACAGGATAACACTCGCTTGCATACACACTCAAACACCAAAGGAACATAAATGGTCTGGGAAATAAACTCTAACCAAGTTGAGCTTAGAACAACTAAGGAGCTCACAACTAAAGTCTATACAGATTCATTCCTATCTGTGGTCTGCATGAAGGTTTCACTGGCAACTCCCCAAGCAGACAACCAGGAATTTAAAGGAAACCAATCAACAAATAATCAATTGCAGCCGGGAGAAACTGCACCCAATCCCAGCACCGAGCACAGACAGAATTAACTCCCTAGCTGCCAAACACAAAGAAACAGCAGCTCAGCTGTGAGAAGTCAAAATATGCAACCGCGACGATCTTCGTGGCAATGCACACATGACAGTAACAGAGTGGACTATGCGACGTAGTAAGAAAGCAGGAAACACTTCAAGTTAAACGTTGCATAATAAAATTTTTAATAATAACATTACAAAAGTGCAAATGGCTTATATTATGTGACATGTTTTGTTACTGTTCATACCCTTGATTTTTGTTATACATGTGTGTTAATAAATACATATTCAACAAAAGTGCAAATAGCATTAGTGCCGAAGTTCGTGGAGACTTCTTAGGACTACAACCCCACAGGGGTAACTTCACAGTGTCCTTTACTTGTGCTTGTGGAGGACCCGCTCCAAACCTCCAACTGTGGTCTTGGGTGGGCTGCAAGACTTTCCTTGAGCAGACCTCACTTTCGGTCACACCAAACGGGTTTTTAGTTTCTGAGGTAGTTGAAAATAGTGCACAGTAAAGTTTTTTGTAAAACCAAGATGGAGCACCGAAGTGCCAACTATTTACAGAAAAGTTTGTGAGCCAGTACAGTTCATGGCTTCAAAGTTCAACATTTTCATTACAGTGAAACACCATTACCCAACCTGGGTATATTAAGGCAACAATAAACTTGTTCTTCTGAACATTCACCCATCCGGGTACATCAAACCATTACCCAACCTGGGTATATTAAGGCAATAAACTTCTTTTTATGAACATTCACACGTCCGGGTACATCAATAATTTAACTATTTACATACAGAGACCCTGTCCGGGTTATTTAGACTTCTTTGGCTTGCCTCTTCCAGGTACCACCTGGTACTCTTCTGGAGCTTGCCAAACATCCGTGACAGGAGGGTCCACCCAGACCTGATGACGTCATGTGGCCAGTACAGTGACGTCGTGACCCGCTATATGGGTCTGTGTGGCCACCTCTTTCATCTCCCTCCGGGTCTGGACCCCTATGTCCCGGACTGAACGAACCCCAGGGGGCCTAACAGGTGCCGGGTACGGGCCAGCTATCATTATCATGTCCATAGCTGGGGCTGCTGAGGAGACCACTGAGGGAGGCTGGGGAGATTTACGGTGTGGGGTGGGCACTTGTGCAGAGGCCTGGTTGGGGGAGGCTGAAGGCTCGTAGGGTCTGTCAGTTTCCTGACACTCTGGGGAGTAGGGGTCGCACCTGGTAACATTTAGGGCGTACCATCCATTGTAACCCCAGTGTCGGGTGTAAGTCACCAAGTCTCCTGGCAACAGGTCCCTCCCGGGTGTCCTTCTGGGAGGTGAGCATCCACGTCCCGCCGGGTTACAAAAACTTCTAAATAAAGTCCAGGCTCCTGGATGAAGCCCAACCACCTTTTAACTTAAAGTTCCGTACTGCACCCTTACGCCGCGGCTCCCTCACCGTACTTTTATCCTTTCTCATACGTGCCTTCTCTGCCAGGTCCTTCTCCAGGTGACGTTGCCGAAGCTTTTGGGATTCTCGCTGCTCCCTTTGTCGCTCTGCTTCCCGCTCCCGACGTCTCCACTCTTCCTCCTAACGCCGGATGTAATTCTCCTCCACCGGCATCTCCATGTCTCCACCATCAAACGCCAGCTTACGATGTACGGTTCGCGGCAGCTATCCCGGCGCCCGCCAGTCCTGGCGGCGCTCACCTGCGGCGGAAGCAGCCGGCTCTGGAACAGATGACGGTCGGGGCTCCGGTACAGGCAGGTAGAGCTCTGGTGCCTGCGCGGCCTCCTCCATGAGGACGGGTGTCGCTTCTTCTGCCTCAGCTACGGGGGCAGACAGCGGGATCTGGGGTGCAGGAACGGGTGCCTCCACTGTGATACTGGCAACCGGTTCAGATTGCAAGGGCTGGGATGCCCGCACGGCCTCCTCTACTGGAACGGGTACCTCCACTGAGATACTGGCAACCGGTTCAGATTGCAAGGGCTGGGATGCCCGCACGGCCTCCTGTACTGGAACGGGTGCCTTCACTGAGATACTGGCAACCGATTCAGATTGCAAGGGCTGGGATGCCCGCACGGCCTCCTCTACTGGAACGGGTGCCTCACCTTCCAGTACAGACACTTCAGGGGGTAAGAGGGATTGGCGCCGCTCCAATTGTAGTTTTAGGGCCCGCCAGCTCGCTTCCATCCTGGCGACCTCCTCCAGGTGCCGGGCCAGGTCTCTCAGGGTATCCTCCGCTTCTTCCAGCGTAGGAGGGTTTCCAGGCCGGCTGCCAAACGGTGGCTCCGTGGCGATCGTCGCTTCCGTGGGGGGAGAGCTCTGACTCCTCCATCCCTTCCCACTTCTGCTCACGTCCATTCGCCATCTCAGCAAAGTCACATGTGTCATTAGCATCAGGAGAGGCGACATCTTTTGTAGGGAGGCGGGACCTTCGCGTTTGTTTACGCCCACTGAGGAGGATGAGGAGGCGGAACTCCAGAGCTGTGGGGCACGATCTTACATTGCAGTAACATTTAGAGTGTGCGGACATCGTTTTCGCGCCACGGAGTGAGTGTACGCCCACGAGAGCACCCCCTTATTCTTCACCTGTGCCTCGTGGCGCAGATATGACGGAAAAATGGCAAATACAGTCTATGATGATTTTTGCAATTCTCAAGCAAAAAAACAGTTCAATTAAGGCACACAGGACTTGCTTATAGCGAGCTTCTGAATCCTGTTCGCTGGGTGCGATGCAACATCTCTGTGGCGACTGGACCCTCGGGTGCTTCTGTCTTTTCACAAATGCCGGCTTTACCCGGCAATTGAATCAGAGGCTATTTTACTATGTAGAAGTGAATAAACTATAAATATATGTATATATATATGTCACAATGACATGTATATATATATATATATATATATATATATATGTATTCTAAGTGTGTATATTTTGTGTTTACAAGGAAAGAAGTTTTTTTTTAGTTGTGATATTTTGTTCCCATAGACTTACATGGGACTTCCGGTATCGGAATCGGATATCGCCGATAGTTAGTGATATCGGCGATACCATTCCGATCCGATATTTTTAGATATCGAGCAGTATCGCTCAACACTATTGGTGATATCAACTTCCTGTTTGTGGCACATTAGTATATGGGAGGGAGAAAACTTTTCAAGATGGGTGGTGACCTTAGCGGCCATTTTGAAGGTGGCCATTTTGGATCCAACTTTATTTATTCCAGTCGGAAGAGAATCTTGTGACACATCAAACTTATTGAGAATTTCACAAGAATAATAGTGGTGTTCTTGGTTTTAATGTAACTTTATTCTTTCATGAGTTGTTTACAAGTTTGTGACACTTATAGACAATTGTGTTCAGATGACCCCAAAGATAAAAGTCTAATGGGGTTAGATCGAGAGACCTTGGTGACCATTCAACTGGCCTATGATGACCAATCCACTTTCCAGGAAACTGAAGATGGCACGTTCCCTGAGTTTTTCCAGCAAGATGGTGCACCTCCACATTATGGGTGTCAGGTCCAAGCATTCCTACATGAACAATTTCCAGGAAAGTCGATTTGTCATCGTGGGCCAGATGAATGGCCATCAAGGTCTCCCGATCTGACCCCATAAAACTTTTATCTTTTGGGGTCATTTGAAGGCAATTGTCTATGCTGTGAAGATACGAGATGTGCAGCATCTGAAACAACGGATACTGGAAGCCTGTCCTAGCAGTTCTTCTGCGGTGTTGCTATAAGTGTGTCAAGAGTGAGAGAAGAGGGTTGCATTGACAATCCAACACAATGGGCATCACTTTGAACACATTTTAAAAGTGGTCATAAACTTGTAAATAAGTCATGAAAGAATAAAGTTATGTTAAAACCAAGCACACCATTGTTTTTCTTGTGAAAGTCTCAATAAGTTTCATGTGTCACATGACTCTCTTCCTATTGAAAAAAATAAATTTGGATCCAAAATAGTCACCTTCAAAATGGCCCCCATGGGCACCACCCATCTTGAAAAGTTTTCCCCCTTCCATATACTAATGTGTCTTAAACAGAAAGTTCATATCACTAACCATTCCCATTTTATTTTGGTGTATCCAAAAAATGGCCCACCCTGTATATACAGAGCTCCTTTATCCCCTTAACGACCGCCGATACGCCTTTTAACGGCGGTCATTAAGGGTACTTAAACCACAGCGCCGTTAATTAACGGCGCTGTGGAAAAAGTGAATAGCGCCCCCCAGAGGCGCATTTTCTCCGGGGTCTCGGCTGCCGGGGGTAGCCGAGACCCCAGAGAACATGAATCGGGTCGGTTTTTACCGACACCGATGTTGCGATCGCCGTTATTAACCCTATAACGGCGACCGCAACAACAACAAAAAAAAAAAATGTGCCATTTAATTTCTCTGTCCTCTGATGTCATCGGACATCAGAGGACAGAGAAAAAGGGTCCCCGGGACCCCCACTGTGGCCCCCGAACCCTCCTCATGGCCCCAGGGCCCTCCGGTGTCCCCCGGTGCCGGCGCCATGCTTTAAAATGGCGGGCGCACGAGTGCTGCGCCCGCCGCGATGTGACGGGGGGGATGGGCGATTTTCTCTGGGGTCTCGGCTTCCTGGGGTAGCCGAGACCCCAGAGAACATAATAAGGGCCCCCCCAATCACCACTCTTTTGCGATCGCCATATACTGGCGATCGCAAAAGAGAAATCAATGCTGCGATCCCTGCCCGTAAATTTCTCTCCCCTCTGATGTGATCGCACATCAGAGGGGAGAGAAATAGTGTCCCGGGACCCCGATCTCACCCCCCCTGTACCTGGAGGGGTCCCGTGTCCTCCGATCCCCCCCCGGTGCGGTCCGATCCTCCCCCTCGCCTCCGGTCCTCCCCTGGCCTCCGTTCAGCCGGCGTCTTCTTCCAGTAAAAAAAAAATGGCGGGCGCATGCGCAGTGCGACCGCCGAATCTACCTGCGGCAAATTCAAAAAAATATTCATTCATTCTAGAAAAGTACATTTTGATCACTGTGATAAACTATCACAGTGATCAAAATAAAAAAAACAGTACATAAACCCCCCTATATCACCCCCTTGGTTAGGTACATATAATAAAATAAAGAAATTTTATTTATTTTCAATATTCCATTAGGGTTAGGGTTAGGGTTATAATTAGGGTTATAATTAGGGTTAGGGTTATAATTAGGGTTAGGGGTATAATTAGGGTTATAATTAGGGATAGGGTTATAATTAGGGTTAGGGTTGGAATTAGGGTTAGGGTTACAATTAGGGTTAGGGTTACAATTAGGGTTAGAGTTAGAATTAGGGTTGGTATTAGGGTTAGGGTTGAGATTAGGGTTAGGGGTGTGTTGGGGTTAGGGTTGGAGCTAGAATTGAGGGGTTTCCACTATTTAGGCACATGAGGGGGTCTCCAAAAACGCAGTGGCGTTCAAAAAGTCAAATGGCGCTCCCTCCCTTCCGAGTCCTGCCGTGCGCCCAAACAGTGGTTTACCCCCACATATGGGGTATCAGCGTACTCAGGACAAATTGGACAACAACTTTTGTGGTCTAATTTCTCCTGTTACCCTTGGGAAAATAAAAAATTAGGGACTAAACGATCAGGTTTGTGGAAAAAATATGATTTTTTATTTTCACGCCCGGGCATTATAAACTTCTGTGAAGCACTTGGAGGTTCAAAGTGCTCACCACACATCTAGATAAGTTCCTTAGGGGGTCTAGTTTCCAAAATGGGGTCACTTGTGGGGGGTTTCCACTGTTTAGACACATCAGGGCCACTATAAACGCGACATGGCGTCCAGCCAATTCTGCATTGAAAAAGTCAAACGGCGCTCGTTCCCTTGCGACCTCTGCCGTGCGCCCAAAAAGTGGTTTACCCCCACATATGGGGTATCGGCGTATTCAGGAGAAATTGCACAACAAATTTTGTTGTTCATTTTTTCTTTGAACAGTTGTGAAAATAGAAAAAATTGGTTCCGAAGTAAAGCTTTTGCAAAAAAAGTTAAATGTTAATTTTTTCCTTCCACATTGCTTCAGTTCCTGTGAAGCACGTAAAGGGTTAATAAACTTCTTGAATGTGATTTTGAGCACCATGAGGGGTGCAGTTTTTAGAATGGTGTCCATTTTGGGTATTTTCTATCATATAGACCCCTCAAAGTGACTTCAAATGTGAGGTGGTCCCTAAAAAAAAATGGTGTTGTAAAAATGAGAAATTGCTGGTCAACTTTTAACCCTTATAACTTCGTAACAAAAAAAAATTTTGTTCCCAAAATTGTGCTGATGTAAAGTAGACATGTGGGAAATGTTATTTATTAAGAAATTTGTGTGACATATCTCTCTGATTTTAGGGCATAAAAGTTGAAAATTTGAAAATTGCTAAATTTTCAAAATTATCGCCATGTTTCCGTTTTTTTCATAAATAAGCGCAAGTCAGATAAAAAATTTTTTACCACTAACGTGAAGTACAATATGTCACGAAAAAACAATCTTAGAATCAGCGGGATTCGTTAAAGCGTTCCAGAGTTATAACCTCATAAAGTGACAGTGGTCAGAATTGTAAAAATTGGCCCGGTCATTAAGCTGCAAAATGGCTCTGTCACTAAGGGGTTATATAATGTCACTGGTGATCACTGTATTACCTGTACACTATATACAGAACTCCTGTGTATAATGTCACTGGTGAGTCACTGTATTACCTATACACTGACTCTATATACAGAGCTCCTGTGTAATATCACTGGTGATCAATGTACTACCTGTACACTTGCACTGTGTACTATGTACACAGCTCCTGTGTGTAATGGCATTTATGGTAATATTAGTATTGTTTTTGTATTGATGATCACTGTTGTAGTATTCGGTCACTATGTGGTGTTAATATATAGTCTGGTCATGTTGTGGCAGTATTTGTTCCTTGCATGTGATATTCTTCAGTCACTATGTGGTGGTAATATGTGGTCTGGTCATGGTGTTGTGGCATTTGCCCCTTGTATGTGATAATAATTAAAAAAATAATTAAATAATTAAAAAATATCTAAATAGAGTATTGGATATCTTAAACAAATGTTTAATAGGTTAGAGAAGAGTAGGGCCTGGCCAAAAGAGTCTACCTTGTCATGGTGGCAGCTTAAAATTTTTTGGCTAAAACAAAAGCTGATGGCTATGTATGTGATCTGGTATTAGATGGGAACTGTTACTGTGTGATTGGTGAGGACGTTGTACAGAAGTGGAGTTTTTCCAAGAGTGGGGAGTGAGACTGTGGGATGTTTGAAGAGTGGAGGCAGAGCTGAGGGTGGAAATTGGGCAGAGTCTCAAGGTGGGTATAAAATTATACTAGTATGAGGCCCTGAAAATCCTGGTGGAAGCCCTGAGAACATCATCAATCAATTCTAAAATAAACAAAGTATTCTGTTAGTTTTATCATTAGTAGAAATAGTAGTAAGCATTATATGAAAATTAGATAAATATACATTATCCAAGCTAACAGTTACAGGAAGAAAAGTCTTTATAGTGTTAGGGTTCGAGTTCCCGCTGCTGCACAAGGGAGTCTCAAACCCGTCCCGCTGCGGTCTCCCATTCATCTCCAGCCACAGTGGAGCCTGCTCAGCAGAGACATCGGTCCAGGCGTCTTGCCCACTCCTCTACTGTGCAGTGACTTGCTGCTGCCTTTCCTGGATCTACTATTATAGCCAGTGCTGGAGCAGTCGTCTTTGAGACAAAGTCCTGCGTTTTCCCATCTGAGCATGCCCAGAGTGAGATCTCTCATTGGAGATCAGGGGTCACATGTTCAGGTGCTGCAGCGGCTCCTATTGGTCCGCCAGGAAGGTCATGTAGCTACGTTTGTTTGTAACAGCTTCTCATTGGTCCTTGTTCCTGGAAGGTCCTGTAGCTGTTGCTATAAAAGGGTAGCATGGCTGGGCCGCCATGCGCTAATATCAATCATTGTATGCTATGCGCCAGTGTGGTCATGTGTATGTGTGGATAGGGACCCGGCTGAAATAAGCCACTAGAATACCGACTTAATCGGTGAGGAGTTTGGTATGGTAGCTGGTCAGGGTCGGTGTCCTAGATGCCCTAGATTACCGGCATAACAGGTGAGGAGTTTGATTGCCGTATTCAGGGCCTGGCGTTCAGACGCCATAGATTGCGGGTGACTCCCGTGAGGACATTAGCGCATGATCACGCTTATGTGCACTTAGCATTTAACTGTGTTTCTGGGAGCCTTACAGGACACAGTGCTTTTTCTCAGCGGCCCTGTGACGTAACAGGGTTCGCTTTCAACGCTAGTCAGCGCCCTAGCGTGTTTTCTTTGCCACTCAGTTGTGTCTAGTGAGTGCGCATTACATCGCCATATAGCGTTGTGGCTCCTCTTCTAGCGGTTCTGTGGAGTAACAGAGTTCGCACTCATTGCCACAGCGCATTACGGCGATTATGTTGGCAGCTCTGCGGGATAACAAAGTTTGCTTCTTGCGCCTTTTTGCCAGCAGCGGGCTTCGCCTGCACAGTGGACCCCGGGCTGCGAACGCATTATTATTTATATTATTTTGTGCGTTCCGCCAGCCTTAACATATAGTTACCTTTAAGACAGCTTAGAAGGCTATATATCTGGTTAGTGTGTGGAGGCTATCCACAGTTGCACTATCCAATTATTCGACCTAGTCTATCCTAATGCCTTACAGCTTTTCACATAACAATGTTATTTTATTGAGAAATTACTAATGTAAATTGATAGTCTAAATTGTTCAATTTAGATGCATTGTGCATTCTGGCAGCTGGTAAAATTAATTGTGCTACTGTAAACTAGTTAATCAGATGTGTTCAATGGTTTGTAACTTTACAGGCAAAGGGGTGGAACTTTGTACAGGAACCAACTGTTCACACACCTATCAGACCAGCAACTCAAT
This sequence comes from Oophaga sylvatica, assembly GCA_033576555.1. Lineage (NCBI taxonomy): Eukaryota > Metazoa > Chordata > Amphibia > Anura > Dendrobatidae > Oophaga > Oophaga sylvatica. The sequence continues at coordinate 8,490 of JARQOD010007135.1, read as the reverse complement.
CCCAAAATAGGTTTACCTTTGAACATGAACACCCTTCAGTACATGGTACATATTATCTCCTATTGAGCACCCTCGAAAATGTAACGATACACTGGGGGGTAATACGGTACTTCCTGTTGGTTACAAAAGAAGTTCCATGGAGAACTTTTAAGGATGTTTCTTTTAGGGATTCTTGCCAGCTCTCTTTCTTAAAGAGGTTGACCACTACTTTTGCTCAGTTAATGTTTTGTCATAAACGCTTAAGGACAAAGACCCTAGATAAACCCATATACCTTTTCTGACAAGTTTCAAATTGTTCTACACTTTCTACTCTGTGCTCTGTTGTCATAGTGATCACTTCTTCTTCAGAATCTTCTGCCCCTTCTTACTACATTACCCATTATTCCTTGTACTGGGCAGCAAGCCAGCAGTGAGCACAGACTTGTAACTCTGCCTAAACCCCTCTCAATTCTCCCCCAGTTTCACACATAGCATCAGCACAACGTCTTGTACAGGACATGGCAGGGAATAGAGTTAATGAACTATGCAATATTACCTCAGTACTGACCATTTAACCCTACTCCCCCTCACTGACATAGATGGGTGGGATGGATCAATGGATGGATGGGAAGAGATCTGAATGTATTCATATTATAAAGGAACTACAGCATGGAGTATAGACATTGCACAGGATATACAGGAATGTTTGAACATTGTGAGGCAGTGAAGGCAATCATACATGAGGGTCATTATGTTTCCCCCAGGATGTGCATAGAAGCAAACTAAACACGCTGTAGGGCATTGTAATTACAGGCACAGCTGTGTTTACAATGCAAAATAAAAGATCATGTGGATTTGGTTAAATTATTTGACCAAGTCAGATTTAGGAAAACCTGACATGGTTGTTTATTTTGGAGAGATCTGCAGGATAGTAGTGGGACTCATCTCTCCCTCCATCAGGGTCTTAGGAGTATCCCATGTCACGATTCCCATTTAAACTTTCAGTTAAGGTTTGGGTGTGTCAGTTGTTGGTCTGCAAGTAGCAGAGCAGGAGGGTTCTGTTTATGACTGTCGCTGTGAGATAAAACACAGACCAGAGGCTTTAGCCAAGACTTTATTGCACCCACAGGTTATAGTTTGGTGCAGCAGCGTGATGCATTTGTCCACAGCAACGACTGACCTGGCCGTTCCGGCTGTGAAGCAGTTCTGGATTTACTCTGTAAATTTGAAAATAAGGATGTTTATTTTTAACTTTCTTTGATTGACTGCCTAAATACGATATGATACGATACACTTTATTGATCCCAGGGAATTATGGTATCACAGCAGCGTTACAACAGCATTACAAACAAAACATTACAAACAGCATTACATAGAGTAAATTACTAGACAGAGATCTTGCACATGACTAACCACAATAAGTAACAAACAAAGGTAACCCAAAACTCTAATCATTTCCATTAGTACGCCAGTCCTAGGTCGTAGCCATCTTTCACCTTTAGTAAATTGTTATACATCCCCCTAGCGGTAGGCACAAACAATTTCCTGAATTTCTCCTTCTTGCACCTTGGAAGGATTAGACGGCTGCTGAATTGCTCTTCTGCTTCAAGAACAGCTCGTATAGTGGGTGTGTATTATTGTTCATTATAGCCCTGCAATTCTTTTGAATCCTATCCTCCACTACTTTCTCAAAAGAGTCAAGGTGGAGGCCAACAGCTGCACTTGCCTTCTTGATAAGTTTGTTGAGCTTATTAGCATCAGCTACTCGCACACTACTGCCCAGCAAATGATAGCAAAAAGATGGCGCTTGCTACAACGGACTGGTAGAACATTTCCAGCATTTTGCTCCACACATTGAATGACTGAGCTTCCGCAGAAAGTACAGTCTGCTCATTCCCTTCTTGTGAACCATCTCTGTATGCCACCTCCAATCAGTTTGCTGTCAAGGTGAACCCCTAAATACCCATGGTCGAAAAGCTGCTGCCTTCCAACATGTATATACACCCTGCTTTATTCATACAGATACAAATGAGCTGGGTTGCATGGAGAGCTGGCAGCATTCACAGAAACTGAATGAGCTCTGCTGATTGCAGCTCAGCCCACCCATGAGGTAGAATCTGACATGACATCACAGGAAGACAGGAGATTCTTTTCCAGAAAGCATGTGACAAGAACAGCAGCACAGGTTACAGCAGATTTTCAAAAGCAAGGTATTTAGTGAAGTACTTATCTATGGCATTTAGTTTACATAAAAGGGACATGTAAAGTAGCGGCCAAACCTTTAATAATTCACAGTACATTTTTCCATTTTTGTAAGCTTGTGTGAATGTCCTCATACTTTCATAAATACTGGAGTTTCATGTCTGAAAGGGCTGATTAATATAGCTATATATTTGAATAATAGCCATATCTTTAGAGGAACATAAATCACACTGGACTCAAGAGGAAAAAATTATCTTCCCTCAGGCCAAGGCTGTCAAAGCAAGATCATTGAAACAATTTGATTCATATGAAAATATTTTGAATTTGGGGTGGAAATTGGGCCTAAAGGAAGATATTGTCAATGGTTTCTATGAAGTAGCAATCATGTTTTTTAGTTATACCCTTGGCTTTTCGCCAGGCAAAGTCATAAAATTGGACCCCGAAGTCAATTTAGGACTAGAAAAAAAACGGTAACAGGAGAGATATATGATTGTATTTATATTTGAAACGCACTGAAAGCTATAGTGACAACAAGTATCTGATCAGCTGAGCAAAATAAGGCATTAAGTCGTCTACGATTCTACTATCTGAGGAAATAATAAGGGCCGCTAAATAATATTTCCAACTGCACTCATGAAGTATCATTGAAGCTTCTCACTAAAATAGTGATTAGTTTTTGCTGAACTATTAAGTCCTGAAACTGCACAGAAAATGCTACTGCTTCAAATTGGTTTTGGAGAGAGCATATGGATTTGTCAAATTCACAGGTAAAATAATCAGCAAATTAATTTACTCTATAGTTTGTGGATCAAATTACAACTACTGAAATATTGTTATCCTGTGTGATGACAATCAATAAGTGGTTCCACCACAAGGGCAAAAAAGGCTGGTGAAAGGGGTCAGCCTTGACTCATTTACCATTAAGTCTAAATAGGTTTAGTAGAATTGGATGTCAATTAATGAAAAGATTCTGACATGAATTTAAGTCTTTTTTGTGAATCTAAAAAGGGAGCATAAACTGTGTGTACAATTATTTGCAATTTGTATTTTCAATTATTAATTTTATTTTTGAACAACATAAGTTCAATACTAGTATGCTTTAACATTATTTTTATCTGTTAAAGTGAGAATAATAATCAAGCTACTCAAAATGTATAAAAATACATTTCTGACATTTAAAAAATTATCAGTGACCACTATAACTTCCATTTTTTCAATAATAGTTATAAGCCCCTCCATTCAGGAAGCCTGTAAGTTTCTTAATGTTTTGAAGATCAACTTTTTGGGCAATCGGTTTCCCAGACACTGTTCAGAGAGGTTACTGTTTTTCGGCACCAATAATCTCCATTTAAGAAAAACTGACAAGTTCTCAATAGAGATTAGGTCAAGTGTGGGATGGGGACATGCATTGGCTTGGGATTCTACCGCTGCGTGGGATAGTCCCAAGCATTAGTACTGTGGTCTCTCATTCAAGTCCAGCCACTGCAAATTGCTGCTCAGGACAGATATCGGTCCCAGCATCTTTACTCGGGCTCATGGTATAGTTTGGTTACTGCTGGCTCTTCAGCCAAGTCTTGGTAATCAGCGATAGCAGGTGCAGCCCTGCCTTTTGTCACGCTGTCTAATTATATGTATACAATGTCAGTAAACTATTAATACAGGAACAACACTCTATACAACAACTAGTAGCAACATCTCAGATGTAAGTATAGAATAGATTTACCTGACACGATATCTGCTGAACTCAGGGTTAATCTTGAGGACTTGATGAGCTGAAACAGGAAAGAGGTGGACCGGGATCTAACCTGACCCTAAACTGGGTCCTAACTAATCCCTCACCTTGGAGGTACTGATTATGGTTCAGAGTCCAAGTCTCCAACCTAACCCTGTCTCCTATCAGACCCCTGAACCCTGTAAATCAGTCCTAAGAAGGATCCTGACTACCACCAAAGGGATATGGGCTGATCTTAGCTAAATACACAGATTAGCATATAAGACAGACAGGATAAACACTCGTTTGCATACACACTCAAACCAAAGGAACATAAATGGTCTGGGAAATAAACTCTAACCAAGTTGAGCTTAGAACAACTAAGGAGCTCACAACTAAAGTCTATACAGATTCATTCCTATCTGTGGTCTGCATGAAGGTTTCACTGGCAACTCCCCAAGAAGACAACCAGGAATTTAAAGGAAACCAATCAACAAAATAATCAATTGCAGCCGGGAGAAACTGCACCCGTCCCACACCGAGCACAGACAGAATTAACTCCCTAGCTGCCAAACACAAGAAACAGCAGCTCAGCTGTGAGAAGTCAAAATGTGCAACCGCGACGATCTTCGTGGCAATGCACACATGACAGTACCCCCCTTCTAACGAGGGCCTCGGACCTCAGGGCCAGGCCTGCCCGGGTGAGTTCTGTGGAAGGTCCGAACCAAACGATCTCGTTAACATCAGACGCAGGGACCACGTCCTCTCCTTGGACCATACCCCTTCAATGCACAAGTACTGAAGGGACCGGCGATTCAGACGTGAGTCAATGATCTTTGATACTTGAAATTCCAAGTTACCATTGACCAACACAGGAGGAGGAGGTAGAGGTGACGGTATGACTGGTGCCACATACTTTTAAGTAATGACTTGTGGAACACATTATGAATTTTAAACGTAGGAGGGAGGTCCAGACGAAATGCCACAGGATTAATTATGGAACTGATCCTGTACGGCCCGATGAATCGGGGACCCATTTCCGGAGGGCCTTTAAGTTTTATTTCCGTAGAAACCATACCGATCGTTAATTCAGATCTGGACCAGAAACCCCTCCTATCACCCCTACGTTTGTAACGGTTCCCCATCGATCAGGATTATTCAATACACCTCTCCACACAAAGCAAGTGACGAGAGAAACACCCTCCTCGGGAACCCCAGGGGGCCCCCCCCCCCATTGAAAGTAACAAAACTGGGAAAAACCATATGCCCCAAAAAACGTGGACTTCCAGTGGACCGCTCCGCCTGTTTTTAAGAGCGAACTTGCCAGAGGCAAGAAGAAGACCATCCTCTTGGTTCTCTGAGAAAAAAACCCCGGAGATATGTCTCTAAGCTCTGATTCAGACGCTCTGTTGACCTTTGGTCTGGGGATGAAAAGCCGAGGAAAATGAAAATTGCATCCCCCGAGTAAAAAAAATCCCCCCAAAATATTTGACACAAACTAAACCCCCTATTACCCCCACATCAGAAGGCAACCCATGAAGTCAAAACGTCTCCCAAGAACACCTGGCCAGAGTTTTGCATTAGGGAGTGCAGGAAGAGAACGAAATGTCCCATTTAAACTGAACCGTTAACAACCACCATATGCATTTTCCCTGACGAGGAGGAAGGTCCGTATGAAGTCCATGATAAATGAGTCCAGGACGCTCCGGAATTTCCCAAGGGAAAAAAGGGTCCCAGAACGGACGTGTATGAGGGGTTTTAGAGCGGCCACCCCCCACATGACGCGACAAAAGTTAAATCTTTATTACATTAGGCCCCCAAAAACCGGCGAGAAAGGAGATCTAAAGTAGCCTTACTCCCTGGAGTCCGCTAAGCAGAATTAGATGTGCCTCAATAACCTTTTGTCTCAACAGATTTGGGGACAAACATCTCCCTGGAGGCCTGCCGGGGTTTCCCCCTGAGCCTCTAACACCTCCTCCTCAAGCTAGAAATACACCCGACATACCACCCCTCCTGGGGGATAGGAATCGGGTCATCCTTTTCCCGCCCCTGGGAACTGCGAACAAGGCTCACCCTTTAATTTTAGCCCCCGGGCGCAAGTGACGACAAAATTAAATGGTAAAAAACAACGACCATCGAGCCTTGTCTGGAATTGGGACGCTTAGGTATTCCAAATACAACAGGTTCTTGTGATCAGTAATAACGGAAACCGGGTGGACTGCCCCCCAAAAATTTAGCCATTCTTCAAAAGCTAACTAATGGCCAAAAGTTCCCTATTGCCCGATATCATAATTCCTTTCGGCGGACGACAATTTCTTGAAAAAAAGCGCACGGTGCCATTTACCAGGGGACGGACCCTGGGACAATATAGCACCCACCCCAAACGTCGACCACCACCTCCCAAGAACGGCGAGATGCATCTGGTTGGTGAGAAGGGTTTGCCGAAGAAACATTTTTCAAAGAGAAAAGCTTGGCAAGCTTTGTCCACCATTTTAAAATTCCGTCCCTTTTCTTGTCTGTCAGGAGAGGTTTGCGACAGTGAGAAATTACAAAAAATTTCCGTAGTATTAGCAAACCCCAAAAAACGGCAGACCTTAAGATCCCCGGCTGAACCCATTAAAAGCCAGCTTCACCTTTTCGGGGTCCATACGAAACCGAGGCTGCCCAAAAAAAACCCAAAAACTGAAGTTCCGTACGGCAAATCAACTTCCCAGTTTGGCGTTAATTTATTGTCTGCAAGATCTGCAACACCTGTTCACATCTTGATAGACACAAGATCTGGGAGTAAATTAAAATGGGGTCCAATAACAACCACAAACAGCCCCACAAGGTGACGAAAAAAAAGGGCATTAAAAAATGTTGGAATATGCTGTGCAGTAGTCAGACCAAAAGGATGACTAGGTTCTCATAATGTCCCTCCCGGGGTTAAACGCCGTTTTCCACTCATCCCCCTTTTTATCCTAATAATTTATAAAGCCCCCCGAGATCCAATTTAGAAAACCATTTGGCGCCAACAATTTGATTGAAGAGATCAGAAAAGAGGGAGTGGAACGGATCTCGAACGTAATCCATTAAGTTCCGGAACCAAGCAAGGGCGTTGGGCCCCCATTTTTTTCTTCCAAAGAAGAACCCCGCGGCTACGGGGAAGATGAAGGTCTAATATCCCTTGGCCAAATTTCAGAAATAATCTTTCATACCTGCCTCTCAGGACCGAAATTTAAACTAGCTTTTGGCAAACTTAGCTCAGGAAAGGAGATTAATAGAGCAGTTATACACGCGATGAGGAGGCAACTCCTGACACCCCCTCCTCAGAGAAAAAATCCCCCAAATCCTCCAAAAAAGGAGGCATTTTCTAGGCACGACCGTGATGATGTGTTCATGCATTGCTTTTGCAAAACTCACCCCATTGCTTTTTCTTGGCTCAATTTCACAGGGTTTTTTTTTAACCAACCCCAAAGGGTCCCAAAACAAGGGGTAGGTAGCCCCCCCAAAACAAACAAGTTAAAATTTTTCCCTATGTTTGCCCCACCCGAAGGTCAATGTTTGAACCTCATGAACAAAGTCCTTGGCCGAGAGGGTGGGGTCAATGGGATATAGGGGGCGGTTTGACCTACACTCAGATGCATCCTGACCTGAGCAAATGGCGTAAACCAATTGCCCGGAACCCTATCAAGAAGAACAACAATCTCTCCACCTTTTTTACCCCAATACCCCCCCCATGGGCAAGGAATAAAGAATGGCGGAAAAAAAACTACCCCAGGTTGTTCCACCACACAACCGGGGTTTTAAAAGTTTTCCCGGCGACTTTTTTGGTAACAAGGCACGGGATGGACATTCTCCAACAAAAAAACCTTTTCCCCCAAAAAAAACTTTTTAGTCCCCCTGGTGCCCATCCCCTACTACGAAAAGTGTCCCCCCAACTGCTAGGGGCATCCGAACCGACAAGGGGAAAATCAACATAAGGGCTTTTGGGGGAGGTGGGGGAAAAAACAGGGGTGGGGGGTTCCCCCTCTCCCGAAGCGTCTATATACGGTTGTAACATAGCAGCCTCCAGAGAAGGAGACTCATACGAGCCAAAAGTCTTTTTTTTTATCAGAAACATGAACAAAATGGCTCCCCAAAAGCTGGGTATTCCATGAGATCTGTGGCCCTCTACGAAACTAGAAGCAATTTTCCCTTCCGGACGATTCCCGCTGTATCTTATAATTTTTTTTCAGCAAGGAAAACCCCCTTGGGGGATATATACCAATCCAGGGGGGTAAAAAATTGATTACAGACAGTAGGGGCGGGATCCCGGAGGGAAGGGAAAATGCCCGGATGAGGGGGCCCCGCGAAGGAGATAACAATTCCACTCTTGCCCTCACTCCCTGATGATCGAGCCCGAAGCCGAAAATAAATTTACTGCCTCCCAAGGGGAAAAATTTTTTCTCGCCCCCAAAGGGGAAACCGTCCGGGGGCAACCTTAGGTTAACTTGGGGTTTCTCCGGGAGAAAAAAACTTTTGGGTTAAGTCCGTCAGCTCCCCGGATAATCCCTGCAACGCAGAGAGCTGGGGTTTCTGGATCCTGGTAACTGGAATAATTTTTTGGCCGTGAAAAA